>BMAV01027077.1:32633-62264 GCA_019973955.1 Trichonephila inaurata madagascariensis
TAAAGGGGTGAACTTTGAACGGAATTCTGGAATTCTTCAGTAAAACTAAAGTGATGGTTCCGATAAATAGAATTTATTCAAAGTGTAAGGCTTCCCGTACATTTTTCCCCTTTGTAGTTTAAATGTACTTATAAATCGCGAACATTTTGTATTATTTAGAATACATTGAAAAGGCACGAAATTAATTTAAGAATATGTAGTGCTCTCTTAAAACTTAATTTAATCAAATGATAGAAATTAAGTTGTATCTATATGTAAAGTGTCTTTAACCCTTTATCTAACGCATTATGATATACTGCAATTTTTTTCCCTGCAATACTTTTTTTTAATCACTACATTGAAAATAAAGGGATATACATAAACAAAATACTCAAATTTGAGAAATTTAATCCTTTAGAGCTAATTAATTAATTAAAGATACTCAAATGTAAAATTAAATATATATGTCGCAGGGAAATGGCGAAATTAGGAATTTCGCCAAATCTTAAGAGAGATGATGAATTGACGAGAGATGTTGAAATAACGTCTCTTCAAGGTCATTTCCCTGATAAAAGAAAGTGATTTTATCAAATCCCTGAACTGTTTCAGTGAAAGGATGAAATGAACTAGTCAGGATTTGCATTGGAAAAATGCTATACAGTAAGAGGGGGGGAGACATCTGGGAGGTTGAGTCCTTGTACTTCCTAACCATACAGGTAGTATTATCGATCCCCTAAATATCTATCCCATATCTTTAAAAAAATGGCACCATATGATTAATATAGGGATTGATTACCAGCTTAATTTTCTAATTATTTGTTAATTAAATTCGAATAAATAATGTGTATTTCTTTGACTATCACACTGTATTACTTACTCCTACGTTTAATAATGCATCATATTTGTTACATAAACACTTTTAAACTCTTGACATTATTTCATCATTTCACTAAAATAGCTCAGGGATTCATTCAAATCCCTTACCTTTATAAGAGAAATGACCTTGAAGAGACGTTATTTGAACATCTATCGTCAAGTGATCATTTCCCTTAGGGATTTGATGAGATTACTAATTTCATCATTTTCCTGCGACATATACACTGTTTACATAAAATAAATAGTCAAATCGTTTTCTAAGGTCTTTAATAACATACAGCAAAAAAAAGAAGATACCTTTAGACATTAACTACTTTTTAGGAACAAAAATGACAACCGATCAAAATTTCAGCTGAAAACGCAATTTATGCTATAAACTATTCGCCTTCACCACTAAAACACGCATTATAGAACCCGTGCTACTACATATATTGGAATAGTAGAATTAAAAGAATATTCTTGCTAAGTGTCGTCAGAGTATTCGTAAAAATGGTCATTTTATGTATATTTAAAGGTAGTAGTACTTATAAGTACCGTCGGTAGATAAAGAGTAAAAGTATATATTTCTGAAGGAAGTTTAATTTCGGCTTTTCATTACTTTGTCATAAAATCATTTTTCGAATTATATTATGTTAACAACATAATTTAGTTAATGATATATTGTAAAAGTGCCAGCTGGGTGAGAGAGAGACGTAGTTGATTTGGTGCTGACCTTGTGAGCCCAAGTTTACCGGTTTGACCACAGCATAAGTCGATAGATTTTCTTGATGCAAAAAATCACCAACGTCCATGTCGTATGATAATGCGGCATGTTAAAGATCCCTAGTGTCTGTTTGGTTTGGGTAGTCTCGTCAAAATTAATTCATAGTTCGGTTTCGCATCGTCAGAGCTTAGGTAGCGTCCTCTGGGGAGGAAACTGGGCATGAAAATTACTTGCGGCGTTTGGTGTATCACCTGTATGGTGCTGCAATAAAAAGAGATACCAGCAGCTGGTAAATGTACTAGGTTTGTAATGGTAAAAAAGAAATCTGCATCGTCATTAGAAATAGAAATAAAAAAAATATTAAGCTCAAAATATAATTATGTCAATAATGTAATGTGGAAGTAATGCTATTCTTTCCATATTAATATAATGCGTGTATATTGCTGTATTGAATATCATAATTATTTTATATAAATATAATTTTTAATAAGTACTAATTTCATAAGAATCAAGACGAATATAGCAAAAAGTAATGAGTGAAAAATATAATCTGTAAATTGTAACGCCCAAGCTTGGGAAAAAATCTCTGCAAATTAACTGGTAGAGGCTTCTATGACTAAGTAAAGTAAAAAATAACTATCAATATGTAAATCAATTCAAAATATCATTAAACTTAATACTAATGATATGAAATATAATAGGTTATTATCATGTACAAAACACTCTTGATTTTTTAAAAATATTACATACATTATCACTATCTTAAATAACCAAATAATAAATACACGGCAGTTAATTAATCATTATAATCCTATTAGTTGATGAATGAATATTATTTTCCCAGAAGTGAACTTCTTAATAATGATGAAATTAATAGCATATAGTTCATCATTAGCATTGCCAATTAGATTAAGATACGTAGAGTGAAAATGTGTACACAGGAAATATATCATTGTTTGATTATTGTTAGTTTTTTATAATTAAGCAGAATAAGGATTAATTTTAGATATAAAAAATTCACTACTTTCAGCAAATTAATCGAGTAATTTATATATTTATGTAGATAAAAATTATATAATTAATATATTGTGCTTTTAATAACAATTTAAGAATAAATTAGCATAATTATTGTTATCAGGTTCATGTGGAAAGCATTTAAACAGTTTATATATATCATACCATTATAATTAATACAATGTTTAATAAACGAATTAAAAGGAGTATTATAATTTTTGAAGCTTCGATAAAAATACAGAGTGCGGCCAAAAAAACTCGGACAAATTTCTTGCCTCCTAAAATAGTTAACGAATTTTCTTTTAATTGGTGTTTTCATGTTTCCTTATCGGACACTTTAATAAAAAATTTATATTTAGATATATTTCTTAGTTTTTACTTTGATTTATGTGTTTTTGATAATGTCGAGTTAATGGCCGGCTATTTTAAAGTTGTTTCAGCAAGGAAAACGACAGTTCGTTTGCTGAATGTACCTCGGCAAACAGTGTCTGATACAATCTGCCGTTTTAAAGAGCTTGGCAATGATGGTCAACGTCCAGGAAATGGGCGATAACGCACTGTAAACAATACAAGGAATCATAAGGCCATCGAAAAGCGAGTCCAAAGAAATACGAGGGTTTCAATGAAACAAATCGCTCGTGACATGAGGATAAGGGACACATCGTGAGGCGAAAAAGCAAAAACGGGGCTTGAACTGAAGTCTTAAAAGTTGAGAAAAGTTCAGCCTCTCACTGAAAAAAAGAAACTCGTACACCTCCGAAGATGCCGAAACCTTTTGAGACGGGCCGAAAGTCAGCGATGGGAGAGATTCCTTTTCAATGATGAGAAGCTCTTTTTGGTCCAACAAGTTCATAACTCCCAAAACGATAGAATTTGGTGTATGGACGCTCTAAGCACCTCGGCAATTGTTGAACAGAGCCAATATCCAAAGTCAATCATGGTCTAGGGCGGAATTTGTTCAAGTGACTAAAGACCTTTGGTTTTTTGTGGAAGATGGAGTTAAAATCAATCAAATAGTGTACCGGAGAGACATTATTGAAGATGCTGTACCGTGAAACCAAAAGCTTCGGAATTGCAAACTGGACTCTTCAACAAGACTCTGCACCAGTTTGCAAAGCCAAAAAGACACAAAAGTGGTGATAGTCGAATTTTCCAGACATGATATCATCTGAAGATGACCACCTCTTCGCCACCTGTCACTCCCATGGATTACAGTGTATAGTCCATTTTAGAGTCCAAGACCTGCACTAAACCGCACAACGCTTTTGACTCTCTAAAGCAATCACTTCTGCGGGAATGGGGTACATTAAAGATAAAAGACTTGAGGTTTAATGTTGAAAATTTCTGCAAGCGTTTGCGCCTCTGCATTGCTACAAACAGTGGTCACCTTGAAACCAATTAAATTTATTTATTAGTACGAGTATACTCTTATTATTATTTGTTATATTTTGTTAATTTCTTAATTTTTTATAAAGTTTTATTAAAAATTATTTGTTTGGGTTTTCTTGCCGCACCCCGTATTTATACCTTAATTATCATAATTTTTCGCACAAATTATTATATCATGAGTGTGTCTATCGAGGTGAATTGATTCAAAATGATGTAAATATGTATAGTATTATAAACGTATTTGCCTTAGTTATTTATACTATTATCTTTAACTTGCAGATTATTAATAATATTTTTTGCAAAATAGATTGCAATAAATTAACGCGGGTGAGATAAGTAAAGTAAATTTAAAGATCTTTCATAACGCAATGAAATTTTATAGAATACTTATTAAATTTTGGAGTTGTATTTTTAGAAATTTAACTTTACACACTCTCACACACATCGTAGTACACCACATAGGTTACATACACACATCGTAGTACACCACATAGGTTACACACACATAGTAGTACAAACAGTTCATACACACACACACACACACGCAATGAGGAAAACCACTATTCAGGGTAATTATGTTGGTCCGAGGTCCCTTTGAATAGGGACCTAAATGTATTTACCTCTTATTCACGATATTTATTTAATGTAAGGAATACTCAAAAAGGTTTCAAAAATAAAAAATAAAAAAAAAGTGTGAAAAGTAAATAAAGATAGTGATCTTTTGAAGTTTCAAAAGCAAGTTTATGCTCATTGTTTATATTACAAACTATTGTCAAATACTTATACTTTAAAAAAAATCAAATAAGCATGACTAATCAATTTAAACCCTAAAGGAGAAAGAAGAATGGGGAAAAATATAACACTAAAATTTGTTCGATGCCTCAATTTTTGAGCAAAACAGAATATATAATGATGGAATTACAAGTCTAGGGAGTGCACCTTTTTTTCTTAGGATTCAAATTAGAAATAAAAATGCTGATTTAGGTACATTAAATTCTCTTAGGGTAGCTTTTTAAACAGATATTGCAATTATCAAGAGCTTAAGTTATGAGTGATGTAAACTTATAGTAAATAAAGTCATGTGAAAAGAAGATACTTATATTGTAAAAACATTACATTTGTAACTTGTTGAATGAAAAGAAATCTGTTTACAGGCTCACTGTGTTTCTTAATATATATATATATATATATATATATATATTATTTTTTCAGAAGTATTACTATACAGAATATTTAAGCTCAAAATTATTAAAAACTTTTTATGTTATAAATAGCTGTAAATTGTGCTACTTTTTTATTAATATGATGTTGTATAGTTATTTATTCTCCAATTTTTATTTCAAAACTTTTTGTTTTTCATTACTAGCAAGTTTAAGTGAAATTATTTTTTGACAATGAATGAAGTACTTATTGGATGATTTTTCGAAATAATATAGTAAATAAAATACCTCTTTTGGTAAATTATTTTTATATTTTCCTATACATATTGGGTATTATAATATAATCATTAAATAAATCATTCGCAATTACGATCTACCTAATAACCTTTTGTAATTAATTTGTAAAATATAGTCGATTAAGAATTATAATTCCATTATTTGAGTTATAGTATGGAGTTTGTTTCTATGCTAGTATGATCTGAATCTTATTGTTGTAGTCTTTGTATTATGAAGAAAGTGTTGGATAATATTATGACTTGCATTTGTATAGGTTTCATGGAGTATAAAAAAAGTACTTAATATGCCTCTTGAAAAAAGTGAATAATGGCAAAAAAGTATTATTAATGCGAAAGAAATAAGCATCTATGAAGATAGTTTTTTATATTATTTCAAGAACTTATGAGATTACTAGCATCTCTTCAAAATACTTCTTTATTGGCTAAAGTTCACAATGCATTGGATTTAACATTTTTTTTTTTTTTGCATTATTCTTCATTCTTTTGATTTTCTGAAGACATAAATTATGCTTAAATTTAAAAAAGTAAATAAAAAAGAATACTCTAGAACAATTGATCCAACTTCGTTATTGAGAAAAGTCATTGTTTGCGAATTTAGGAGGACTTCAAGAAAAGGACTCAAAGAGGAAAAAATAAAATTATTTTCTGGAAATATAAATCGAAAATTAAAGAATATTTGTTAATCTCTCAAAACATAGTTATGACATACCACAATTTCTAAATATGAATGACTATCTTTTCCAAGACAAGTATTAGCAACTGTTTTGTTGTTGAATTTTTAAGTTTTCGAATTAACTTGTATAAAACTTCTCAATACCGTAGTACATAAATATACCGGGAAACAAATGGAAAACACTGTGAACCAAGAACTAATTTTTTAATACAGTATATAAACATAATTGCTAATATAGTTTTCAAGATGAAAATACTTGAAGATGTAAAACACTATAAACCTATTTTTAACAGTCCTTGAATTATTTCTAACACAGAATCCAAAGTAACAATGCTCCTGACATATACGCAAAACAAGAGAGAAAAAACTTTAATTGAGACTTGAAACATATCTGCTCATAAAACAACCGCTGCATTAGGCTTTCAAAAGAAAACAAAGAAGAGGAGGAAGAAAAAAATTATTCTTTGTAGAAATCAAGACGGCTTCACGGAAATGAGTCCATTTACATGAGAGTCACAAAAATTGCAGATCACAAAAACTCCCGTAAAAGAGTCATGGCAGATTAAGAGCTGTCGGTTGGAAAAGACGATTTTATATATGCAAATGGCAAGGGTGTGCGGTTGTATCTTTATTGCCTCCTTAACTGTAACTTCAAACCCTCCTTCCTCTTTTTTTATCTCCAATACCTCGCATTGGAATTTGCGGGTTTTGCCTTTTTAAGAATTCTTGTTATAAAGAAAGTTAAGACCTGTTTTTTATTGCATTTATTTGAATTCTTGCCTTGATCGAAAAGTTGTATTTATGAAACTGTGATGAGAAGAGGAAAGGGAAAAAAAAAGGTTGAGCATGGGGTATCAACCTGAATACCTAAGTGATGTATGTCGGTAAGGGTAAGGGTGAGTTTGGGAAGTTTCATCATTAAGTGAATAGTAGTTTAATTGAATAAGAGACGCTGTATGTGTGTGCGTTCGAGAAAACAAGCTGCGGTTAGGGATTTGCAAGGTATTTAGCATAAAGCATACCCCTTTCGTTTTGAGTTGCGATAAAAAAAGGAATATTAATGAGTTCGGGGTTTAAAAAAATATTTGTGTGGAAAAATTCTCTTTTTAAAAAGTAAAATATCTGTTCAATGTAAAAAAAGTGAGGTTTAATTTCCTTTAAATGGCTCTTTCCTTTTTATCCTTTAAAAGAAAATTATCCTTTTTTTTTTAAAAAAAAAAGAATGATGTAACACAATTTGACAAAAGCTCTATTTGCATAACATAAAATTCGAATTTTTAAGCTGAAAACTTAAATTGCTAATGTTCATTGCTTAAATAATGAACTGGACATAATATTTATTACATGTTATACAAAATTATGAAACTTAATGAGATATTTGATTAAATCACACACACACACACATAGAGGTGGGCAATGGGCTTAATTCATGTGTCGTCATAGTCACATGATAGTGAAAGCCACGTGATTCTTGGCAATCAATTCAAAAGCTCATGTGACGTCATAGTCACTCGATGAAAACTATCTTGTGTTTCCAGCTAATCAGTTAACGAGCTTCGGTGTTGCCAAGTTTTGCTCTTTGCAGAAACTTTCTCTTAAAATGTATATGCACAAAATGCATTTTATTTAAAAATATAAAATACAATTTTTTTTTTAATTTTAAAAACTCTTTTTGAATATTTTTTTCCCCTGACATTTAAACATCTTTATCCAAATATGAAATTTAAATTTTTATCTGAGTTTTACAAATAGAACAACAAGTACTATTAGTTTAATGTTTGTTTTGAATTCAAAGGAGAGCACATGTTTGTCTTTGTCATGTGATGTCATGAATTGAGCCCATGGTTTTGTCTAGAACAGTGATTCCCAAAGTGGTCTATATGGATAACCAGGGGTCTACGATGACATGCAAAGGGTCCACAAAAGCGAAAAAAATAATTTGGAGGTCCATGAGGTGTTGTAAATGGTTGGCTACGATAGTGGCTAGCATTAAACCATATAGTGAGTATAATTTTTAAAGAAAATATAACCAAATATAAACCAGATTTTCCCTATTTGATAGATTTATTTACTAAATTTAATGATGTTTATTTGCAGTTACAAGGTTAAAGAATAAATTTATTAAGGTATCCGACTACGTTCGGAACCGCGATTTTAAAAAAGCGCATAAATGGATAATTGTCATGATATTTAGTGTCACTTAGATTAGAATACATGTATAAAATGGTTTTAAGGACATTTTGACAAAATATAAATTATTTAAAAACACTATTTTGGCAAAGAATTAACTTAGAATAATCTTTTTTCCAAATGTTCTCCTTTCAAGAAAAATGCTTCTATTATAACAATATTTTGCTTGTATATAGCTCAGACCTCTCTACAGAGGCTCAACTAGAATGTTTGATAAATTCACATTATTTTCAGAGTTATCACCAATTTAAATAATTATCGGCGTTTTTTTCTTAAACTTGCTCCCCTCTGTTGTCGTAAAATATGGATAAACCCACTTCTAAGTTATACATTTTAAAAATTCTAGTTGAGCCTCTGTACAGAGATCTGAGCTATATACAGGCAAAATATTATTATAATAGAAGCATTTTTCACAAAAGGAGAACATTTGAAAAAAAAATTATTCTAAGTGAATTTTTTGCCGAAGTATTGTATTTAAATATTTTTTTTTTTGTCAAAATATCCTTAAAATAATTTTATACTTGTCTTCTAATCTAAGTGACACTAAATATCATGAAAATTATCCATTTATGCGCTTTCTTAAAATCACGGTTCCGAACGTAGTCGGATACCTTAAAACAAGGACCATCATTTCAGTGTTTACTTGTCAAAATTGAGCTAAAGGAGTATAATATTGGATACCACGAATTTTCCCTAATTCTCAGTTGGCCACAGTCAGTGTCAGTGTTTCAACCTATATTCAACATTTACATTCCCTTTATTAAGATTTTGAAACTAAGTTTGAGAATGATTTGCCAATGATAATTACCACAATAGACAATAAATTCATATTGTCACAATGGGAAAAAAATGTTATATTATAAGGGGAACTGATCAGAATAGGCAATAAAGGAGATTTTAAAGTGTTGTTGCTGCTCATCTCCATGTTTATCCAAGCTAGACCAAATCCATCATCTCATTCACTCTCAAAAAGTCCAACAATATTAGAGGTTCTTCATAAAGATCTTGTTTGTAAAGCCCCAGATAGTCAAGAATGTGGTTTGGAGATGCCTGGCAGGCAGAACACCTTACACAAGTTGGAAACATTTTGTTTCCATCCTTAAAAGTCAAAGTCTTCTCAGATTTTAAAATAAAGTTTAAAAACGGATGTCTGCAATTTTGGATTTAAAAAAACCTACCTGTTATTTACTTATTTTACTGTTAGAAATTTTATTCTTTTAAAGTAAGTTGTGCTCTATATATCAGTTGTCAAAAAGGCATTTAAATTGATAAATTTGCCAAAATTCTATATTACGTAAGCAGGGGTCTACCCAAAATAGTAAAACATGGTAAAGGATCTATGAGACAAAAAAGTTTGGGAACCTTTGGTTTACATTGGAGATCCGGGGGAAACCAGAGGGCCGGACCTTTTTCAAACGATTGCATTCATTAGTTAATTCAATTCCTATTATTAACTCACACTCTCTCTATATTTATTTATTTATATTGGTGGGATTTTCAATCGTTAATAAAATACATTTTAAAGCGCTCAATTGAGCTGAAATTGTACATACATGATTATTTTGGATGACAATACAATAATTTAATTATAATTAATAAAAATTAATTGATTAAAGCTAATTATTTAAAGATATACAAATACTGCCTCTTTGACATCATTTTTGGCGACATAGCTACCATTTTGGTGACTTGTGTCAAAACATGAAAAGGTTTTTTCTCACTTTTTAAAGCATTCAGTTGAACTGAAATTTTATATACACGATTATTTTGGATGACAATGCGATACTTTAATGATAATTAATAAAAATTAATAGCTACTTAATGTTGTGATTCTGTCCTATGTATATACATATTTATATTAATTGTAACTATCTAATAAAAAGTAGTTAAAATAAAATTTTTCTTTTTTGATTTAAGTAGGAATTGAGTTTTTTTTTTTTTATATTACTTGTTTTGCATCTCAGAAAAGTTATAAATTGCACCATAAAGTCAATTAATGTAAGTTAAATGAAATAGAAACTGTTATGTTCAGTTTATTTATTCTGTTAATTTCCTATCTATTGCTGAAAGCTAATTAAATTTTACAATCAGTTTAATGAAACAAACGTAAAGTATCACGTTTTCTGATATTTTTTTGAAATCTGTAGTGAAATTGATTGATACCCTTGTCACAGCCTGCAAATTAATTTGAAACCAAATTATTTATTCTTGTTGATCGTCATGCCAGAAAAACTTTACTCACAAGATATATTGACCCAAATATAGCGATTTTTTTTCTATTTGATTTTCTGACCAACGCACCGGAAAAAAACACTTTTTGCCCACTCATGAGCTAAACCATATTACATTTTTTCGGTACCTTTCCGTTTCGCCAATCTTTCCAAACAGACTTTATTGGCGAGAACACAGAATATACACATATTTTTTTTTAAAATAAATGTTAGTTGTATGGACTATTTTATTCGTGGGTACTCTCTCTTACTTATTATAGCAACTGTATTGGCGACTTACATGAAACGAAGCCTATGGTTGAAAATTCAGCACATACGATGTACGCAAAATCGGGGCTGCCAACTTGGCAAGTTATCTTGAACGTTGGCATTATTGTGATAGCACGTAAATACCCTTCAAAGGGGTAAATATTTTAATATCGTTTAAAATTTTTTTCGAATATTTACCAGAGGGAATATCCTGTTTGGCACCGGTTGTATAATTCTTGGGGACCTTATGGCCTGCGTCGACGAAACGGAAAAGTACCATTTTTCAATCATCATTAGACAAAAATATATGAGAGGATATATCTCAATATTCATAGATTTTTTAGTCAGAGAATTATTTCAAGTAAAAAATTTTATTTTCATACAAGCAGAAATTTTTATTTGGTTAATTCTACTATGCATATTCTAATACCCTTTCTGTATACCATTTTTAAAAGTAATAATGAATCTGAGAAATTTCTGTTTAAAACAGTAAAAAGTATATATATATATATACTTTAATAAAAATTGCAAAACATTTTTCTCACTTTTAATTAAATTCCACTTCTAACAAATTCAATTCGTACTTTAATATCATGTTCTAAAGATCAAGAATAAGAAATTTAATTTTACAACATTATACCAAAATAGCTTTACATCGTCATTACATTAATAATCTGAAAGCACCCACGTACCATACATGCTCATATTGATAAATCTAAAATCTGCTTATACAGTTGGTCCCAGGTTTATTGAGACCAACTTAAAGGTGAGGTAGAGGACATTAAAGCAGTCCTTCTCAAACTTTCACTGTTTGTGACCAAATATTTAATCATAATTTTCATAGCCCCTCCCCTCCATACAATAACAATGTATTGAATTTAATAATACTGTAGCTTGATGCTAAAACTACAATGCGATTTTACCCTCTTTAGTGCTCCGGCGTATTTAAACGTTTCGCTCAGCTGAAGTGTTAATTTTTCCAGACGTATATGTACGTCTTTCCAAAGTACGATTTTTCTGTGCATTACTATCCATAAAATTATTCTGAAGGCTTTGGAATGCATTAAAAGGACCCTGACAGTGTTTTCAAAGGATTTGCTCATTTATTCCTTTTATTCTCTCTCTAATACATAACATAAACCCGACTATGTGAGAAACAGTGGAGCTGGGGAGCGAATTGCGTAATTTTGATTAGCGTTTAAGGGATTAATTATAAACCGTAAAAATTATCATGATAAGTGTTAATTTTTGTACATAATTTTATATACAACAAGCCCACATGGGGACACTGGTAATTATAAACTTGTTCTTAACTTAGTACTATTAAATGAATTATAAAATACAATGTGTAGTACTGATACATTTTTATGCATTATATCCAGTGGCGCACACAAGGGAGGGGTCCTGGGGGTCCGGACCCCCCCAAAGCCCTCGATTTTTTTCCGATTGATTATAATTCTAAGTATATAGTGCGTAAAATTTAATTAAGTATTTGTTATTAATGATTAAATTTATTAATTAACGCAAATTATTTATTCAATAATTAGTTTTTACTATGTTTTGTTCCCGAAAATCGACAAAATCAAAAGGAACATGATACAAGATTGGTGAACTTTCGATCCCGGACCCTTGAAAAATTCCTGTGTGCGCTACTAATTATATCAATATACATTTATAAGTGCATTATTTCAATATATATTTAAAAGTGTATTTTTAGTATGTCAGAATGCATTTTGCTTATTTTCATAAATTAATAATTTACTTAAATAATCTTTTGTTTTTGATTTTTCAAAATGTCTGCCCCCCTGGGGGGTACGCCCCATAGTTTGAGAAACGCTGCATTACAGAATTCAGATTTTCAAAGCAACTCTTGGTCAGAAACGTCATAGAAAAGCAGTATGCCAGGTACAAAAAAAACAAAAAAAAAAAGAAAAAAAAAAAAAAAGAAAAAAAAAAAAAAAAAAAAAAAAAAAAAAACGAAGAGACACAAGACAGATCATCTGAAATAATCATCGGTCAAAGATATTACATATGCGGTGATAGACATGTGAAAATGTCACAAACTATGTTCAAAGTATCCACCATTGCGAACGATGCATACGTTAAATCATCAGACGAAGGATGACTCACTCAAATACCTGGATTTTGTTGGATATCTGCTCATGCATTTGTTTCTGCCAATCCCTAAATTGGGTACATATCTGCCACCTCGGTCTTCATAAAGCGTTCATAATTTCTTTCCATGACAACTTAAATGACTGCGGTGATGCATGTCTGTTTCTTGCAATGCTCTCGTGAACACCACCACCAAGCACCGAATGTAAAAGTTTTCGACCATGGGTTGCTATGTAAATCTTGTGAATGGTCCTATACTTCCCAATAAAGTTTGGCCCAACATACCTCGGACACCCTGTAAGTATCTTGCACCAAAATTTGCTTAAAAATATTAATTTATAAGTATAACGGTAAACAAATACCTGAAGTTGCGATTAGTTAGTTAAAAATAAAAGTCATGTATTATTTTCCATGCATATTTCAAAATAATTACTGAGATCAATGTCTTCAGAATTAATAAAACGCCATTAAAAATTCTTGTATGTTCGAGGTTTCACAATATTATATTCTTTTCATTATACACACACATACAACTATTCTCATTGTAATATACTTCAGTTTTGTGTTATATGTGGATGCAATGCGAATCAGATAAAGTGTTGTTCACGTAACCTAAAAATAATACCAAAATTTATCTTTAAAGGATATTTGCATAAGAAAATTCATCCAAACCAATTTATTAATTTTGTACAAAATTATATTTATTTATTATTGTTGCTGTTATCAGTCGCAATAAGCAAAACAGTTCTTCAGGAGCGATGTAAATTTATTGTCGAAAAACAATCCTTAAAGCGTAAAATAACGTACTCACAAATTCGCTTAATAGATCTCAGAAGGCCTTCCCATCTTCTACAGCGCACATACACAACTATCAGTGTGAGAAATAGAAATATGTTTATAGGTTTTTCGAAAACACTCACTCGTCCTATTCAACAGCCGAAGTAATCACTAATAGCTGGTCTAGTCTGCATGGTCAAATCAATATTAACTCTTCAAGGTCAAAACAATGCCAACTCAGTTACGGCGAGTGACTCCCTATTAATAGTCTGAGTGGATTTTTTTTCGAAAAATCACTTACGTCATAGATTGTGATATTAGTTGATTTCTCCCATAATTTCCATAAGAATCCATAACGTCATGAACTCACAAAAACTGGGCACCAACATGGTCACCAAAAATGATGCCAACTTGGCTCTATCACCAAGTTTTCATTGAATCACCCTTATAAGATAAGGAACAGCGTAGTTGGCGAATATTACAATTTTAACATAAAATAAATACCATATAAACGTATTAAACACCCACATATCATTTATTTACATTGTTTGAAATACTCATTACACAAAGTTCGTAACACCATTATACACATTGACTTTAGTTGTATATGGATTGCCAGTTATTTAGAATTTTTAATCTTAAAAGTGCAAAGTTTTACTATTTCTTCTAAACATTTTAATTATTTTTTGAGTATTTTATAAAGATAAATTTCTTCTTAAATAATAACTTCAAAGGAATTATCACGAATTTTTAAGATATTGCTAATTTTTGTTGTCTGAATTTTGAAGGAATTTACTTCTGATGAAACTCATACTTAATAATTATGCTGAAGTCGCAATAAGGCCGTTAATAAAACGACAAAAATTACATTTTTTAAACAACACAAAACAATTTTTATGTCATCCGTAATTTTTTTCAAAATTCACACACTTGAAATTTCTGATCCTTAACTTAAAAAAAAAAAAAATGTTTACAAGGATTTATTTCCCAATGTGAAAAAAAATCACCTTCTTAAAGTATCAAAAACTCATTATACATCTTTTCAATCTCTCATATCTTTTCATAAAAATGGAGATAACTCAAATCTCATTGCGCGATTCAAATTAGAAAAGGTTGTTGCCATTCCTTCGAATGCAAATATTCGAATATATGTATATGTATATTTTTTTAAAAAAAGAATTTTTACTATCCAGGTCTTTCTATCTATTTGCGCTCTATTTCCTTAAACAAATTCCGAGTGCCATCTATTTCCATTCTTCCGGAAAATTACTATTCTGTACTAGATCCGAGATCTTTTGTTTACCTCAGTGTTTCCCTATTTTTTTTATTTGTATTTTATTTTCTTATCTCGCATCTAGGGAATTCTGCGAGCGAGTGTTTATAATGAGAAACGGGCTGTAAGCTTAGATTTTTCCCTGTACAGAGCTTGATTGAATTATCGGATTCTACTATAATAGGATGTTACCATTTTTGTTATATTTTTCTTCAGTGATGTACACTGGACAGTTCATTTACTTGAATTCCAGGAAATTGAGTTCCCACTATTTGTATCGCATATTTAAGTAAAAGATGTTTTTAACTCAAATTGCAATTACTTTGTTGATACAAGTCTCTTTTATGCAAAGCTTTAATATTTTACCGTTTCGCGTTTATTTTTTTTGAAAAAGAAGTAAACTTTTATCCGCATGCTAATTTTAAATATTTACATATACATGTAATAGAGATAAACTCGATGAATGTTTATTTGAGTCAATTGAACAGTTAGAAAGCTGTACGTAATTATGTGCTATGGTGCGGATTTTAATTGATTCTCGGTTGTTGATTTTAGAATAAATTAATTATGAATGCTTACTTTGGGCTTTTTAAGTTTATTTGGAAGAGATTTCAAATGTCAAATGTTTTTTTTTAATTGGTAACTTAATTATACAGCATACTTCGTAGCACATGTTCTGAACAAATATTTAAAAGCTAGGTAAGAAAAGGTTGTTTACAAACAGAGCTGAAAAATTTGATTTGCGCTCTATGTCAATTATTTCTTGCGTTGGTATTTTTATCAGGTAATTTTTCACAATATTTGGGATTTTTAAATCACAAATTCAATCTTTTGTGGAGCATGTAAAATTACAGAATTATAAACATCCTAGCTTCTCAATGCAAGAGAATAAATATTTATCTATAAGATTATGCAGTGAAACGATTTTTATCTGGATTTACTTTAAATTTGTTTTCAGTTGTATTTACTTAGATGGTGTAAACAGTTCGGATAGGGACAGGAAGACATGACTTTTTTTTTTATTTTAATTCATAATTTATTTGTTAGTTCTTCTAGGAAATTCTGAATTAGTAAGATAAATTTTAATTTTTGATTTATATTTTCAATTTTTCACATAGTATAAAAATAATACACTTGTTCTCCAGTTTAATGAAATGACTCTACATCATAAGACGTGCATTTTACAAAGATTATATATATATATATATATATATATATATATATATATATAATAAAAAATATATTTTATATATATATATATATAACACACTTGAAATGATTTATATATATATATATATATAAATCATTTAAAATGTGTTTGTTTAGTAAGTAATTTTTTTATTTTATTCAATGTATTAAATTATTTTATAACTACAATATATTGTCTCATATTACATGTACTTGCGTGTGTATTGGGGTTGTCCAAAATGTTTTATTTTTTACTTTTTCGATCACTTTATTACAGAAAAGTTGCATTTGCCTAGGAAAACAGAAGGGTAAAAATATTTTTGAAACAAAAAAAATATTTACCGCCCCCGTATCGTACGTAAAGTTTTGAAAAAGGGAGAATTTTAGTATATTTACATCTCTTAATTTCCCAATGGTGCAACTCTACTGTTCTAATAATAAAGATTGAGATGTAAAAAAAAAAAAAAAAAAAAAATTCAGAAGTCAACATTATTATTGGTCAAAAAAAAGTAAATAAATATTTTATAATTTTGTTTGACTTTAGTTTTTCTCTTTTAATAGAGAAACTTAAATATATAATAAGCATATTTTTATTACCTTAAGGTATCCGACTACGTTCGGAACCGTGATTTTAAAAAAGCGCATAAATGGATAATTTTCATGATATTTAGTGTCACTTAGATTAGAATACATGTATAAAAATGCTTTAAGAACATTTTGACAAAAAAAAATATTTAAATGCAATATTTTGGCAGAAAATTAACTTAGAATAATTTTTTTTTCAAAATGTTCTCCTTTTGTGAAAAATGCTTTTATTGTAATAATATTTTGCCTGTATATAGCTCAGACCTCCTTACAGTGGCTCAACAATGATTTTTAAAAAATTCACATTATTTTCAGAGTTACAACCCATTGAAATAAGTATCGGCGTTTTTTTCTTAAAATTGCTCCCCTCAGTTGTCGTAAAATATGGATAAACCCACTTCTAAGTTATATATTTCAAAAATTCTAGTTGAGCCTCTGTAGTGAGGTCTGAGCTATATAAAGGCAAAATATTATTATAATAGAAGCATTTTTAACAAAAGGAGAACACTTTAAAAAAAAATTATTCTAAGTTAATTTTTTGCCAAAATATTGTATTTAAATAATTTCTTTTTGTCAAAATATCCTTAAAATAATTGTAAGCATGTATTCTAATCAAAGTGACACTAAATATCATGAATATTATCCATTTATGCGCTTTTGCAAAATCACGGTACCGAACATATTCGGATACCTTAATTTCGCACTTTAAGTGGACCTGCTATTAAGCATAGTTTATATAATTAACCAATATTTTTCAAATTATGCACTATATAGACAGATTTTTGAAAAAACTTGTTTATTGATTTGAAATAAGGAATAGCCTTGATGATACCATTTCTAGATTCTGTAAAACACATACTTCTATACATATACTCTTAAGTTTGACACATCATTCGATCGCTTGGTTTTAACAGAGGAAATTTTGAAGATCTGTAACTGAGTCATTCATTACACCATTATATTGAAGGACACCTGACAGAATCGCAACTATTGTTCAATCAGGGACACAATAATGATGATTTGCCAATGATGGTTTTTAGGTGGATTCCCTTTCCCACAGTACTTTAAGGGCGCCATACCGGAGACATAAAATTATAATTACTTCATTATCTTTATCTGAGACATCAGAATTTCCACTTATTTGTATTTTTTCGGTAACTGCATTTTCTACTTTGTAAATCTTCAGAGTTTCATTTAATGTAATAAATCTGGAGCAATTTGTTATTTTAGGCAAGTTTACTGATTTGTTTGCTTGTTTCCTGCAAGTCCAACCATCCAAATTTGCAAATTCGTGATTTTTTCCAGAAACATATCAAAATATAACTAAATTTTTAAAAAATTGGTTGGCAGCAATGACAATTAATTGATAACCTGCACTCACACATTATTGGTTTCAAATAATATTGGTTGGTTATTTAATACAACTTATTTCATTAAATAACCAACCAATCATGAAATGAAAATTGTTTATTTCAATACAGACATGACAAACACATGATATGGAAAGCATATTCCGATGTTTAAATATATTTTTATAGCTAAAAAAGATTTGCTTCCGTGATATTTCATCTTATATCATTATGTAGCAATGATTTTGAATGATCATCTTTATTATACGTTATTAAATATACCGTATTTACTCGAATCTAAGCCGCACTATTTTCAGTGATAATGCTAATGAAAATCGGATGTGGCTTAAAATCGAAGGCAAAATATATGTTGGAGGGAGGAAATTGAGAGACCAACGCTTTCAAAATTAACAATTTTTACCGTCCATTCTGGTCTCTTGCATCCTTTCCACTTCTGCAGTTTATCTTCATTATTCAATCTATCCTAAACATCGTTGTCAGGTCGTATTTAGGAATTTTTTTTTTGTATACGTTTTTTTTTTTTAATCACCTAAACATCAAAGATATCGGTATTAGTATTAAAACAAATTTACTGTGCTGCAAGTAGGGAAAAGGAGTCAATTTTATATGCAGGGGGAAAAATTGGAAATAGAGCATTGGTCATTGAAAATTTGACACGGAGGAAGCAAATATACGTCGATGGCGTAAACAAAATGGCAAATTTTTTGCTTGTAAATATTGAGCAGAATTCAATAATTCTTTTACATTCTGCTATAAAGCATTATTTTAAAAGAATATTGTATATAACGAATACGTTGGACGGCTTGGAAGATAATATCGTGTTAGAAAATGGTGACTCCGGCACCAAGTCCGAAGTTATATCTGATAATGGGATTGACGAATGATTTTGGAAACATGATACTGACGGTTAGAATAATTATAAGTTCATGTATGTATTTCAAAGCTTTTAATAATGGTAATATAAGTTAATTATTAACTTTTAATTATTTCTCCTTAAAATTATTTTTAAAATTTCTGAAGTTTCGGATATTGAGAAACATTGTACAACTTTTTAAATTTTTTATTTTTTCCAAAAAACGTGTAGAGAATTAGGGGTCTGGCTTAAAATCGATATTGGCTTAGATTCAAGTAAATAGGGTATTTTTAATTTTTTTCAATGAACGAGTTTTAATTGAACAACTTTAAAAGAATTTAAAGGTATTGCAATGATTATTTATAATTACGTTTGAGTTAATAAGAAATTGTATTTAATTTTCTTAAAAAAGCATGGACGGAGAGGGGAGGGGGGTGCGACATATGATTTAAATGGTTAACAATCTTGCATGGAATCTATTGATAAAAAATTTACTTGTATTTCGTAAACTATTTATTGGTTCCTTAACATTAATATATTTAATATCATTATTGCTTTCTGATTTCCATGCATTTAGTACCAAAAAAGAAATTTAACCAATAGTTTTTCTGAATGCAAGAAAGTTTTATTTGACACCAAGGAATGCAAAATCCCTATCGCACATTGACGAATATTAGCGTTGTCGTTTGCAAAAAAATCTTACTTTTGAATGACATTCATTTGAAATGCATTGTCCTTGCTATTTTTCTTTATGAGTGTTGACACATTTATTCCATTTGATATTTCCTTTCTTCTTCTACAAACTGAAAGGAATTTTTAGAATTATTTTTTAACTTTAATATTGAAATGTATTCTTTTTATTTTTCGTCACATTTTGTGACATGCATTCTAAGCCTTATTTTTTGTATTCTTTAATACCTCTTGTCTCAAATAGAACATTTTCCTTTATTTTCATCCTCCCTATTTCACATTTTATTTCTAAACCTATGCTTCTCATTTATTTGCATTTGTTCTTATTTCTTGTTTTATATATATATATATATATATATATATATATATATAACAGTTGCTTATGAATTTTTAATCTTTGTCACTCGCGCATGTAATATAAAATTAAAATTTTGGAGCTTAAAAATATAATCATTGCAAAGTTTATTTTTTGCATGTCTGATGATTTCTATTCAGTGAAAATACAGAATATCGTATTAAATGTAAGCACAGATTGCTAAATGGTGCTGTTTTCTATTGAAGTTGATTTCATTCAGTAAAGCAGTGGTGTCCAATACCCCGAAAGTGGAACGGTATCACTCGGAGGATCAAATGGTACCGGGCTGCTAAAAAAAAATAAATTTTTTTCATTATGCTTAAGATGAGGAATTTCTTTCGACTTTGTATAATTTTCTATGGAAGTTAATTTTTATTCCATGTTAAATAATTTTTTATTCTTTTTCTGGTTTAACTGTATTTTATTTTGAAAACATTGAGATTCGATATAAAAAATTATTAAATCAAAACAAACTAAAACATAAACATTCCAAGTTCCTTACTCAGTGGACTGTGGTTAAATTACCAAACTTTGACAGGTTTGATGCTATAAAAAGAATAGGAAGCACTGATATAAAGAAATTAAAGGAAAAATTGGGTTTCACTTATTTTACTAAAATTTACAATGGCTTTAAAATTACCGTATTTACTCGAATTTCAAATTTACTATTTTTCCAGCATTAATGCTACTGAAAATTGAGTGGCACTTGAGGCCATATCACACGTACATTTTTGGTACAATTCTTTCAACCAATTTTTCGTCCTGTCTGAGGGTGAAAGGTTGTCGTAAAAAAAACGACATGCTCTGACGTCAGCCACACTCTTTCTCCACATTGATACATTTCTAGCCAATTTTTCTGCTTCGGCAAACGGACATCCAAAATTATTTCTTTTATTTCGCTCGCTCTTTTGTTGATGGGCGTAAACAGAAATGGAGCACCATTCTATTTAAAATATTATGCGCAGCTAAAATATTAAAATATTATACGCCATATATTATGCGTTTGACGAAATCGAAGCCGTCATCTTGTTTATGATGTAGAGCGCCGAAGAGATCCATTGGCTGAAATACCAAGCAACTTTTATTTGGAACAACTTTTTGAGCTCACTAGCAAAAAGTTATTCGAAAGCCGTTGCTATGACAACTGAGTAAAAATTGCATGAATTGGACGAAAAATTGATCGAAACGTGTACGTGTGATACGGTCTTTCGAATCGAAAGCAAAGCATTTGTTGGAAGGGGGAAATTGAGTTCTGCCCCTTTCAAAAAGAAAAAAAATGTAACCATCCATTCTGGCCTCTTGCGTCAACGATACTGCTCGTATGTATGAATGTCTTTTTGTAAACGTTTTCTTTTTGTGTGTGGGTGTGTCACCTGACCATCAAAATTATCGGTGATTGCATAAAGACGAGTTTACTATGACGAATGATGTAATATGAAAAAAGAGGCAATTTTTATGTAGAAGAAAACGTAAACAGAGCAATGGGCACTGGAAATTTGGCACGGATGAAACAAATATAAGTCGATGGTGTAAGCACAATAATATAATTGTGTTTGCTTGTAAATGAGTAACAGTCTTTAATAGCTATTTTAGCTTTTTCTGTAGTATATTTTATTAAAAAAATATTGCGTAACAAATGCATTCAACGGCACGGAAGGCGATGCCGTGTGAGAAGATAGCGACACCGGCAGATATTCCGAAGTCAACTGTAACAATGGGAGTAACGAATTATTTTCGAAACATGATACGGATGGTTAATGTAATTATAGCTTCATGTTTGTATTTTTTTTTTAAAGTTTTTACTACTAGTAAAATAAATTTATTACTAACTTATATCTCATGAAATTTTTTATAAAAATTTCTTAATAAATTTCTTTAATAATTTTCTTTCTTTAATAGTTTTCTTTCTTAATTAATGAACTTTCCAAACTTTCTTCTTAATGATTAAGTAAGTTTTAAGATTTAATCTAAATATTCAATAATCTGATTAGAATTTTAACGGAATTGAGTTGTCATATTGTAAGCCATGTTTTTATTTTAACACAAACTTATAAACATTGTGTAAAATATATCACAAACTATTTCTCTTATATAGGTAAAATATATAATTTATTCCCGAAATAAATATGCAATGCATTGTTTGATCCTTATCAATTGATTATTAGTATCATTCCTTTTAAATCATTTTTTTCGAGAGGCTTTAAGTTAAATTTATTTTCAGTCCCCAATAACAATTTACTTCAATTTATGATTTCTTTACAAGAAGTTCAATTTTAATATATTTATTCAGATAAAAAGTATTTTTTCCTGAAAAACGTCAAAAATAAATTCCATTTAAAATAACTTTTTTTATAGGAATATTTACATCATTCATGTTCTTTGTACATTATTGAATTTCAAATAAAGTCTTAAGAAAGTATTTTCTGATAAGACATACAAATATGTATTATCCAGTAAACGCCTACTCTATATTTGAAGGAAATTTACTCAATAAACAAGGTATAAATAAATACGTTGACTTTATTTGATAGATTTAAAAAAACTGTTAAAATGAACGATTGAAAAAGGGATAGTAAAAATAAAATACACATTTTTTTTTAAGATTTTACTTTATCAGTATATGTTTGTATGCGCTACAAAGAACGTGCATTCATTTTATAGTTGAACAGACTTTTTTCATAAAGAAAAATAGATTAACCCTTTTTTGAAAGAAATAAACTTTTCAATTTAATTTTTTAAAGAAATTGAAAGGAATTCTGAATATTATTAAAACCACAACAACACACACTCTTGCAAATGCGTTATGAGTGAAATAATTGAAAATTATGTTCGAATAGTAAATCAAGATAAATTGCTTACAAAATTGTTTTTATGTGAAGGTACATTATTTTCTGACCCAAACATGAGACATATAAATATATTTTTTTATATGTATTTTAAATATTCTTCTTTTTCATATAGAGTTTCATAGAATTAAGCACAATGGAGTATCACATTTTTATGCATTTTCTTATGGAAATTGTGCTAATACTTTTACTTCATATGTATAGATTCAACAAAAATTTCGTATATGCTTACTGTATACAGAATAGCAAATTAATCAATTCCTATATGAATATCACACCTTCAGCATAAAATATTCAGTACAAATATAATTCAAAGTAATATTTTTCTACATAATTTTATGAATTCCAATCCCGAAAATTCAAACATTGCATTTTTATTTTGTTTTGAATTTTTCATAATAAACGAGATTCCATAAACTACATCAAAAAGAATAAAATAATGAAAAATTATTTACATTCTATGAATTCAAAATTTCTGTGTAGATTTACCTATTGCGTGCTTCGTTTTGAATTATATGCTTGCCTATGAAAATAGGAAGCATAAATTCCGTTCTATTTCACTAAAGCAATTTGTTTTTGTTTTTTTAAATATGTTCATGCTCAACAATGTTTACTTACTTTATCATGTTTTGATTGTATCGTATAAGGAAATAGTTTAAATGTAATCATATACAGTTAAAATTGATTTTTTTTACTCATTTACAGTTAAAGTTGGTTTGAGAAAAATGTCATAAATATTCTTCTAAGTGTGTGTGTGTGTGTGGAATAGGGTTCTACAAAAATACTTTTTACTTCTAGGGATTCCAAGAAAACACCTTCTAGTTCTAGGGATTCCATGATTTGAAAAAGTTTGAAGACCACTGGTTTAAGGGGTTAATAACCTTTCTTCATTGATTTATGAATACAGTAGAACGTCGCTTATCCGAAACATTTGGAACCGGACACCTTTCGGATACGCGATTGTTCAGATAACCGAACACCGAATGCGATCCATGCAGTATATGAATCCGTACATTATGCAAATATTGGAAATCATTACATTACATTTAAGAAAAAGAAAAATAGGTGCAAAATGTCGCAGTTTTACCTTTATTGTGGAAAATAATCTTATTTTTCGCCTTATCATTGTACACTGAATGTTCGCTGAAAATGTCTCTGATTATCTTGAGCAGCAGTAGTTGAGTAGGACAGCACTCTGATTGTTGTTCGTACCACTCTATAGCTGTCTCTACCACAGAAAAAGCTCCAGCATTTGATGGACCCTTGCTACTTTCACTGTTGTTGTCCTCGTCTTCATCCGTTTCATCATCGACAGGGTCGAATTCTGCTTGCACGGAAGTCACAATCTCGTCATCATTTAGCATTTGAAATCCACTGAGTCTTCTGAATCGATTGCCACCCAGGTTTCTATATCTTCATTGCATTCTTGAAGTCCTGGGATCGATTAGACAAAGTCGGTAATCTCATCCCTGTGGTCATCATTGTAGTCTTTTTCGCCGACTAAATTGATACAAGTTGACAAAAAAAAAACTGAATCGGATATTTGAGGCTCCGGATAATTGACTTCTCGGATAATTGACGTTCGGATAAACTTCGATCTACTGTAATGTTTCTAAAAATACTTTAAGGTATCCTACTGCGTTCGGAACCATGATTTTAAAAAAACGCATAAATGGATAATTTTCATGATATTTAGTGTCACTTAGATTAGAATACATGTATAAAATTGTTTTAAGAACATAATGACAAAAAAAATTATTTAAATGCAATATTTTGGCAAAAAATTAACTTAGAATAACCTTTTTTTCAAATGTTCTCCTTTTGTAAAAATTGCTTCTATTGTATTAATATTTTGCCTGTATATAGCTCAGACCTCTGTACAGAGGCCCAACTAGAATTTTTGAAAAATTCAAATTATTTTCAGAGTTACAACCATTTGAAATAATTATCGGCGTATTTTCTTAAAATTTCTCCCTTCTGTTTCGTAAAACATGGATAAACCGACTTCCGAGTTATGCACTTCAAAAATTCTAGTTGAGCCTCTGTACAGAGGTCTGAGCTGAATACAGGCAAAATATTAATACAATAGAAGCATTTTTTACAAAAGGAGAACATTTGGAAAAATGGTTATTCTAAGTTAATGTTTTGCCAAAATATTGTATTTAAATAATTTTTTTTGTCATAATGTCCTTAAAACAATTTTATACATGTATTCTAATCTAAGTGACACTAAATATCATAAATATTATCCATTTACACACTTTTGCAAAATTACGGTTCCGAACGTAGTCGGATACCTTAAGAGTGATCAGTAATTCTCTTTTCATAATTTAATACGTCTGCAGAAAATATATAAAATAGACATTCTAACTCACATTACATGCATCAAAATGTATTAAATCCATATTGGAAAAAAATTTCGCTGCCATCTTTTTATTGGTCAGCAGAGTCAACGCCCATCTCCAAGACGACATTCGGGTCGGTTTTAATATCTCCCCCTATAATAGGTCAGGGGTAAATATACGATGAGAAATACAGTTTATTACTGGATATCTGCAATGCCTACTTCTTTTCCTGCTCACGCAAAAGTCATAAAAGACATATCAGAATTACAGCCAGCATTTTCAGGAAGCATTTTATTGCCATATTGGAATCCATCCCTCTCGCTGCAATAAACAGTTATGGAGAAATGAATGACCTCCAATCAAGAAGACCCTTACAGGAAGAGAGGAAATTATCCTCGTTATTTCCTTCTGCAATTCGGATGCTCTCAGCAATGTGCATGTCGCAGAGACTAATCATAAACATTGTCTTTTGATGATGTTACTTTGAAAGAAATGTAGTCGATGTGTGTTATGTGAAATCATGGAAATTACTCTCAAGAGAAAATGTTGGCTCATGAGGGAAAAATTTGAATCTAAGCAACCTTTTTATAACTATTCAAGCCAGAGTTCGATTAAATAATGTTTATATCTTTTAAACTCTCTTAACCTGATTTTAGCATTACGGATTTTTCGTATTTCACCTAAAAAGGTAGATATTTATCAGTTATAGGTAAGCTAAACATATGTCAACACGTTGAAAAACACCCCAAATTCTGTTCTGTTAGTGTGTTTGTATATTTTATAACAATGTTCTATCTATCCACTCGGTCTATCATCTCTAACTCGGGTGTTTCCCTCCACCAAATTGACACTTCGAGTTACAACAACTCAACGCCGCCAATGAACGCCACTATTAAATAGCATATAAAGAGACTGTGAGGTAAAGAATAGACATTAAGTGAACAATGTTGCCACCTTTGTACTACCAGAATTTTAGTCATTTCTTCCTGAATTATTCTCCGAAATTGTAGTCGCTTGGTTATTCGAAGCGCCAGCAGGGAGTTGTAGTTGGTTTGGCACTGGCGTTGTTCGCTCAAGCTTGCGGGTTTGACGCCGGCTGAAATTGGTGTATTTTCATAATGCAAAAAATCAACAGTATGATAAAACGGCATGTTAAAGATTCGTAGAGTGTCTGCTCGGCTTGGGTGCTCTTGATAAATCTAAATTCCTGGTACGATTAAGTATCGCATAACTCAGTTGTCTAGATCTGGGGAAGAAAGTAAACCTCAAAATTACATTGTGGCAATTTATATTCGCCTACACAATGCCACAATAAAAAGAGGATAACAGCTCCCGAGGAATATACTAGGTCTGTAAATGCAGTGACCAATTCGCAGCCCCATTAAAAAAGCAGTCACCAACCCAAGGTCCCTAGAGTTGCAAAATACAAAAAAATTTCTATATATAAATTCTTTTCAATAATTTTCTAAGAAATGCGTCCAGATATATACTAGCTAGAAATAAAAACAAAGCTTAACAACTATTTTATTCACATAGTATTTATAGTTCTCAATTTTAGTAAAGTAACAACGTTAGGCTCTACCTGAGATAAATAGAATTTACAATATTGGAGACACATTTGATGTAAATTAGAAAGAGTACTAAATCTGAAAATAAATCTCAAATCCAGTCTCGGCTTATCACAAGTGACATATCAGAGATCTAATATTCCTTATATATTTTTTAACTCAAATAATCTCTCTTCTGTAGTACATTCTACTTTCTTTCTTTTGGGCTGCAATAAGGAAGTGCTAAAAAGAAAAACTCAAAAATATTCTTTTCAATTGCATTATCTTTTAAAGAATGGAATAAGTAGATTTAGTGGATTAGAACTAGATTTAATAGATTAGAAGTAGATTTAGTAGATTAACGGCAGATTTAGTAGAGATTAGAGATAGTTTAGTAGATTAGAGATAGATTTAATAGATTAGAACTAGATTTAATAGATTAGAACTAGATTTAATAGATTAGAAGTAGATGTAGTAGATTAGAGGTATATGGAGCAGATTAGAAATAAATTTAGTAGATTAGAACTATAGATTTAATATATTAGAAATAGATTTAGTAGTTTAGAAGTACATTTAGTAGAATGGAAGCAAGTTTAGTAGATTAGAAATAGATTTAGTTGATTAGCAGTAGAAAAAGTATATTATAAGAGTGTATATATATATAGTTTATCAGAAATATAGATGTTGTTGTCGTGTGTATATTAGTGAGATACATACAAAAGACATGAGATAGATGAACAGAATCATATAACACAATCACAGAAGAATACAGATTTTTTATATTACAAACGCTGATTCCAGCAAAGAGCAGAAGAGGTACGCTGCTTTCCTTTCGAGACGGGAATCCACGAAAAGGAATCGGTGAAATTCCGATTTCTTTTCCCGAAGATACATCCATGCCTTTCTCGGGATTCGAAGCCGAACCCACTCGATTACAAGCCGAGTGTCATAACCACCATACTGAGTGGGGTGACATTAGAAATAGGTAAAGTACATTAAAAGTAGATTTAGCATATTAGAAGTAGCTTTAATAGATTAAAAGTAGGGTTTAACCGGAAGAAAATTAGATAAAATGATTTCACCAGGGCAGCTCCTCAAAGAATAAATCATAAATGGGAGATCCATCCTTTGATAAAAGTGTGCATATCATTTTAATTTAGTGTTGAGCAGCGTTATGTCCGTTAAATTATTTGGTTTTTCAATTTAAGTTTTAAATATCTTAAATAAATACAGTTAAATGAATCTGGGTAACTCATTTTGGTTGAATTTTAATGATGATCTAGAAGAGAAGAAAAATTGCCGATTGGGAATTGCCTCCTTTTTACTGACTATTAGAAAAAATTCATTTACCTCTATTCGGTACTGATGCTCATATAATAGAGTTGGTGTAAAATCTGGGTGTTAAAATTCATCTGCTCCGATTATATTTACATTTCGACTACAATTGAATACTGGTTCGACAAACACTGCACCTTATTATCCATATAAAAAGTACATTTAATCAATTAGAAGTATATAAATAAACGCAAATGATTCTCTTTGAAGAAAATTTGCCCACGTTAATTTAGATTTAGTTTTAGATGGAAGTAAATTAATGCAGATTTAGAGAATTGGGGAAAATTAAATAATGTATTACTTTATTTTTCTTTAGAAATTCGCGCGCGCGCGAATGCCCTAATAATATATTTTTTAATTATTACAATTAATTTAAAAAGTCTTATGAAGTTATTTTGAACTGAAATAAATTTATTTATCAGTTATTTCAAAAATGTTTGAATTAACTTGAAAGATTTTCCGGAAGAATTTTCAGAAAAATATAAAATAAAAAGATATTTTTCGTAAAAGAGACACGATTTACGTTTTTCATATAAACTATTTACACAGTTCCTTCATCCGTTTGTGTTTCTTATTCATCGTATAGGCTTTTAAAGGTTGAACTGAAAATTATTTTAGATGCCACTAATCTGGAAATAAATTCATTTTTATGAGAAAATAAGATTACAGGAACCAATCTTGGTGGTTTTCCTAGAAATGAGTTGAAAAATATTCAAAAGTGTATAATAAAGGATTCCCGAATGTATATTTTCACAGTATTATTCTCAGTCATTTATGTGAAATGCTGATGTTCATTGCAATAATCATCCTCTAGATTCTTCTTCTGTATGTTGTTAATCTAAAATCAATGCATTTGATGAGTGATCTTGATTAAATTAGCAATTAAAAATGATTAATCCGAAATCCTTATAAATCAAATTTTCCAAGACTTATAAAAAGCGCAAATAAGGGTTTTATTAATATGATAGTAGCATCTGGGATTATTGTTGTTATTCTAATTAGAGTATTATATCTTGTATGATTTCGTAATGGACTCAATTTATTCCTCTATTTTCTTAAGTTGATACAAAGAAATGCATGCCCTATAAATCATGGGGGAAATTTTATTGGAGAAAAATATATTTGAAAGATGATACGTAAGAGAAAGACTCTAAGATGTTAAACTATAAAAATGATATTATTCTGGCTGCTCAGATGAGTTTCATAATATGTCTAATTTTGATATTATTCCAAAAGAAAAATATCCTTATTTCTGCTTATTTGCAAAATAAACTAGAAAATATTCATAGAAAGAACAAAAAAATATTTAAAAATAAAGATTAAAAAAGATGTTTTAATAAGTTAAAACTTAGTAATTTCTTACTATTGAAAATTTGAATTTTGTCACAAATATATCTTTGACAGATACGTTCAAAAGCCTTTTCAAATGCTAGATATCTCTATTTACCATATTTTCCACAAATAGTCCACTCATTCTATCCTTTTAATTAGGTTTATAAAATGAGATGAGGATTAATTAAATGTTATTTAAATAAATAACATTTTTTTTTTATTTTACATTAATACAACTTTATTAATAATATTATCAGTGC
>BMAV01027077.1:70493-81511 GCA_019973955.1 Trichonephila inaurata madagascariensis
AAACAGGTAATAACACTAGCTTATTATTCGAAACATTGCCTTTTTAAGAAATAAAATCTTTAAATCCTACAGATTTATATTTCTGCTAAACTGACTACAAAATCCTCTTTTAAGAAACACTTTTTACTTCTTTTCCTAATAGCTTTACTTTCAATATTTACTTCGATTTCACTTGGGGAAAAAAATGGCTTAAAAATACGTTCTTTTTAAGAAAACAGAAATACAAAGCTTTCCAAAATAACTTTTCAAAAAGGATCATTTTAAAACCCTTCTGCGTTTTTACTAAAAACAAAAAGAACAACACAGTAATAGCGATTCGCACGTACAATTCTTCTGAAAGAACCCTAAGCTACGATTCCAATGTCCAATCTTGTCAAGTCAAAAGTTAAACGCAGAATCCGAAGCCTCCATTTGTTACATGCCTCCGATTTTTTTAATGGATTAACATTTCATTGTTTTTATTTGAAGGGGGAGCAAAGTGTTCATTCTTAGGAATGTTTCACCATTCTGCTTGTTATGCTAAACCACTCTGGCACGCGTCAAAATCAATTGTTTTCAGTTTCAGAAGTAAGCGATGTTCCCTTTGATTTTATTAAATTTTTCAGAAACATGGATTTTTTTCCCCATTTTTATTTGATAAATCGTGGTTATGACCAGGCTTATTTTGTTAAAAAAATTTGCTTAACTTCTCGTCTTTCGTTAAATATGTAAACGGTAAATAAAATAAAACAAATATTTATTTTCTTAATGCGCAAGTAATTCTTAAAATATCGAATTCATACTTTAAAAAAATGAAAGGATGAACGCTTATATGATGCTTTACATTTATAAGATTTACAAAATATGTATCGAAAATAACAGAAAATTCACCAAATTATTCAATGTAACCATCAATAATTACCGTATTGTATGTGGGGGGACAATAGATTTATAAAATTGAGTAGTAACGATGGTACGCTAATTCACAATTGAAGTTTTAGTAAGTTTTTCTATTAAAAAATTATACTAAATTTCTTAGTGGATACAAATAAAACATGTATATAATGTACTTTTACGGCTTAGTAGTTGGAGCTTCAAGTATATATATATGATTATTATATTGTATTGTCGATATATTAATTATAGATTTAAAATGGAGGGGAAAAATATATAAATTAGAGCCATAAATTGTGTATATTGTAAATTGTGTCAATAAATATAAAATGTACAATTTTTTTTTCATTTTTATATTATTTTTAAGCCACTTTTCTCAATTTTAATTTTATTATTTTCGCCATATTTGAAGATGCAAACGATTTATTGTTATTAGTCAGAAAAATACTGAATTGTTTATGGTGTGAATTGATATTAAAATATCATTTCAATATTTATTGTATCCCATCGGATTTGCAAAATGAAATCATTAGGATATCTTTCATATAATTCAAATATAATAATTATAAAGCTAGCCTCGGGTAATATGTGGAGGAAGTTATGGAAAATATGTCTGAATAATTTGTGATAGTAAATATCTGAAGTCATTTTAAAAATAAATTATACTTTAGTGCATAGTAATTTTTAATTTTTTTGAGAATGGGATTTAATTCAGCATAGAGTAATTAAATTTAAGTGTTACTCAATTTCTGTAATTTTATCACATAGTTTTGCTTTATCTTAATAATGTAAAATACTACAATATCAGTGAGCTTTTATATTTCAATCTAGTGCTTTTGTTCTTTTATAATAAAAGTCTTAAAGAAAATGGATTTTCATATTTTCTGAAATTTCTTTCGAAAAGCATATTTTTTAAAACATAATATTATTAATTTGTTGCCTGTGCTACAAAATTTATTAATTTTTTCAAATTATAATGTTAAAAATGAATTGGTTTTTTAACAGCTTCATAGATTTAATTTCTTTTTGAACGTTTAAGATTTTTTTTTCTTACTCTAATGTAAAATTTTTAAGAACTTCATATTTTTAAATTTTTCAAGCAAATTGTAAAAATTAAATGTAATATTTAAGTAATTCATTTTTACTTTTTTTTCAGTTTTGAAAGTGAATTCGCATAATATTGTTTTATTCATGAAAATGAAACAAATTGCTTTTATATTCGGATTACATTTTCCGAGTTAATTTATTTTCATGACAGAATTATTTTTATTGTATTATTGCTCAAAATTACTCGTAACGTAAATAGGTAAAAACGGAATTAAATTTTTAATTATTCCTTAAATTTTAAAGTAAATATAATCAATCTATTTTCAATCTATTAATATCAGCTTATTTGTGTGAACATGATACTTATAATATAATATTTCACTGAAAAATTGAAATAGACATCTTTGCAACCGGAATTTATGAACCAAGATAGGGGTGGGCATTAAATCGATCGTGGTCGATTGGTGGGTTTGCAAGACATTTTGGGGTGACCGCCTGAAGATAAACAGTTAGTAAAAATATATCGAAATATTCAAGATTGGCTGACAGTATGCTGGCTAAGTCTTCTACTTACTAGATCTATCAGCATTAACTTAAGATGAAAATGTTTTACTTTTTAATGTATTTTGAATTGTTTCGAAACAAATGCATCATTTAATATTATTATATTCCTGACTACATTTGTATCTTACCTTTTGCTTTGCACACGGGCATAAAAGTATAAGTTTATTTTATTGTAGTTATGAAGGTAAATACATATTCTGCAAATTTATTATTAAGTTATAATAAATATTGTAGACCTCTCCACACCCACGCCACTGAATGGACCACTACACTTTGAACAAATTAGAAGTAGCCCGTACCCTGGAAATGTTTGCTAGCTTCTGAACTAAGGATTCAAAATTTAATGAGATGTTTTTGAATTTCTTAAATGTTTTAATTCCCCACTTTCATTATTTATATTAATTATAAAATAATAATTCAGATTATATGTTACTCTTTGAATTTTCTATTGATATCAATAATACTTTCCAACATTAGAATATTAAATTTATTGAAATTCACTTGCAAAATGTTCCTTTTTGCAGTGTTCAAATAAGTCGCAGTTTATTTCACCAATCTTACAATCCATGCACTTTTATTAAAAGTGCAAGATAATACTCATTTTATTTGAAAATAATTATATTAAATTTATAAGCAATTAATAAGTTTAAATAATGCTTGAATATATCTTGATTTAAATTTAATACTAAAATTAATCTCCTAAAATAACCGAACGAATGGAACACAGTAAAAAATAAGCGTAAAGTGTAATAACTAAGCTTTAAATGTAAGACTTATAGTAGAATATATTCCTGAAGTAATAGGCTTTTTACAAATTGAATAGTGTATTGGATAATGCAACAAATATATTTATTCCGTGGAAAATGTTAGAAATTTTACAAGCATGCATTCTGAAAGGAATAATGTATTAGCACACATAAAATAAACTTTAAATAAAAAAGAATACTGGAAATAAAGATTTTCTAATGAAATCAGTTTCTGGAATCTATTACCAAAATAAAATTCAATGGTGAAACAGCTCTTAGAGGGCTAATTCCTACTGTGCCCATCTCAGTTTTTTTTTTTTTTTTTTTTTTTTGCTTATGATTTTTGAAAAATTCACAATATTTTGAGAGTTACAATCATTTGAAATAATTATTGCTATTTTTTGTTAAAATTTATCCCCACTGTTTTCGTAAAACACGGATAAACCCACTTCTAAGTTATATGTTTCAAAAATTCTAGTTGAGCCTCTGTACAGAAGTCTGAGCTATATACCCGAAAAATATTATTATAATAGAAGCATTTTTCACAGAAGGAGAAAATTTTAAAAAAAGTTTATTCTAAGCTAATTTTTAGCCAAAATATAGTACTTAAATAATTTTTAATTGTAATACTATTCTTAAAACAGTTTTATATACATTTTCTAACCTAAGTCACACTAAATATCATAAATAATATCCATTAATGCGCTTTTGCAAAATCATGGTTCCGAACGTAGTCGGATACCTTAAGATGGAAAATTTGTTTACGCATAGCATAGTCAATTTCGTTAACACAACTGTATTTTAAAGTTTGTTTGTGTTACATTTACGATCCTTAACTGTTATTTAACATAACTCGTTCAACAAAAGAAAAAAAAGTGCAAGATAATAAGTGCAACACATAATTTCAAACTTGGTGAATCTAGAAATATGACATCATTTGTAAAGGAGACAGAGATGTGTATTTTATCTTATGGAACAGTGGTATGCGGAACTTTGTCTGTAAAGCGGCCTTTTGAAACAAATCAAAAATCTTCTTGTCAAAAAAGTGATTCACAGGAAGAATAATTAATTGCTTAAGAAACATTTGGGAGATGACAGACTCCTATTCAACATGTATTTTACTAAAAGTAACATCAAACAATCTTAATATAAGTTATTTGACATCCAATCTCCAACAACAAAAGTCCCACTAATTTTGCCTTAATTTGAATTAAACGTATAACTAAAACATTTACAACTATACAGTAAAAATGTATTTTTTCGTAGTAAGTAAAAAGTTTTAAGTTGTAAGTATTCAGTTTCATTATTTTCCCAATAATCAACTCAAAATTATTTGATGGCACGTTTGTACGTCATTAAACACTTCTTTAGAAAAAATTGCACGTTGACCAATAGAGGTTCACCATTCCTGGGATAGCCTGTCAGTTTGATGCGAAGCCTTTAATGTTAAGTCCCCAAGCAAGCTATTCATTTATCAACCCATTGAAGTCATTAAAGGCCAAGTAGACTTTGCCCAGTCCGTAGTTTGAATCCTGCCCTGTGGCGTGGAAGCGCAAAATATTACAACATGGTCACTAGACTATTATTATTGAAGTAAAGTTAATAAAATGGAACTCATAACTTAAACGAGATGGTTTGGTACATCTCTAATTAAATGGAGTCGTTTTACTTATAAATAAAATGTTTCATGTAACTGTGTATCTCAAAATTATCTTGAAATTTTTTTTTAAAAATAGATTAACATTCATAATTTAATTTAGAGAAATTTATATATTTAATGATTGTTAGACATTTAAAAAAACCCATGCGAAATATTATTTTTCGGATCCGAATTTTTATGATCTCCTTGTGTTGTTTTTCCAATCCCGTTCTTTGATCTCAATGAAAGTAAACAAACCGATTCGAACCCGAAATTTATGAAAGTTTCGTGATTTGTGGTTGGCAGCAACTGCAATGCAAACATAGTGACTATTTAAACTCGGCTCGTGTTAGTTTTTTGGGGAGAAAGAGAAAGAAAGGAAATATAAGAAGTGTGTTTTAGCTATTAAATAGAGAGCGGCTGGTTGACTATGCAACTGTAGGTTGCATCACCATTTTAAGAAGATAAATTGTTTTAAATATTAGACTGTAAGAGCACGGTTCGAATCGAATGTCTGGTAGATTTTTTTTGGAACTAGGATTTTATTAGTCAACTTATTGTTTTTGATCTCTACAGAGACGAGCACATTGACTTTATCCTTGATTAATAATAAAAGTCACTTTTAAGAAACTGCTTTCATCTTTATGCCTCCTCGACACAAAATGTTTCGATGCTTGCTTTGCCAAAGCTTGGGTTAGCTTACCAGGAAGTGTAACAATTATGTTTTAGGTACAATCCAAATATTTAAAAAAATATTTCCATATTTAGTATCTCCATCACTTTCGTTATGATAATCTCAAATTTTATACACAACACTTGCATTATGTTACTCATACATAAACTATATTCCTGTCAAATTTTACTTATATTCATTTCATAACTATTTCTGAATGTATAATGTAATTCAAAATATTCGATTCATATGGTAATGAACTTTGAACAACATAACATTTTATACTCGACGCTTTGTAAAAGTAATAAGAGTATGCGCATTGTAATTGAGATTTCTCTTCGTTTCAATATTTTAGAAATACCCGATAGAAATCAATGTGCGAAGAAATTTTCAGAGATCAGTGCATTTGGTTTTTATTATCTATGGTTCAGTTTTTTTCATGTTTACAGTTTACATATATATTCAAATTGAATTTTATCAATATTTATCCAATGTTTGGAAATACGAAATATTCTATGTATAATAAATCAGATATATTACACTGTTCAAATTTTGTAAGACATTGCTAGAAAATATTACATTTTATTTTCTTCAATCAGATTTCCTTAAAATTGGAAATTGCATTGAATATTGGCATTCAAAACTTAGATTCATTGTATATTAAATAGAAAAAATGATTTATTGTAATATATTCTCACATCAAAATAATTAAAATGTCATGAAATATAACAAATACTTCTCTTATAAGTGAACAATATTTGTCAATTTACATTTTTTTCAGCACTTCTTGTTTCACTTCTTGTTTCAGCACTTCTTGTTCTAATAAACACAAGAAATGTGTACAAATTAACACTTTATCTACCACACTATGATTTATTGCAGTTCTTTTCATGCAATATTTTTTTTTTACTTACTTTATTGAAAATTAAGGAATATACATAAACAAAATACTCAACTTTGGGAAATTTCATCCGTTAGAGCTCATTAATTAATTAAAGATATTCAACTGTAAAATTAATTATATACACTGCTCACTTAAAATAAATAGTCAAATCGTTTCCTAAGGTCTTCATTAACATACAGAATAAAATAAGACACTTACCTTTTGACATTAACTATTTTTTCAGAACAAAAATGATAATTTTCGAAATCCGCTGAAAACACCTGAAAACACCGTCAGCAGAAAACGCAATTTCTGCTATAAAACTATTCGCCTTCCCCTCTAAAATACTCATCATAGAACCTGTGCTGCCATATATTTTGGAAGAGTGGATTTAAAAGAATGTTCCTGTTAAGTATTTTCAGAGGTTTCATAAAAATGGTTATTTTATGTAATTGTAAATTGAATGGTACTTATAAGCACCGTCGGTAGATAAAGGGTTAATATAGCGTTTATATATGTAAGGATAATTAAATTAGATTAAAAATTAAATTCTCAATCTAGCACTTAACTTTTCTTTTTCTCCTCACCTCTTCAAGTATAAAACTAATCACCCATTTATTTATTTCGAACATATGGCCTAGCCAGTAAACAAGTCTAATTCCAGATCGTTATATTTAATAGCCCTATATGTCAGCATTTACTTTCAAGAGCACTCATGAACGCCGCGATCGGTGTTTTAAGTGTTAACCACTTAAGATTCGGTGGCGTGCTTTTTCCTCTCTGCTCTTTGCGTCAGATGATGTCTAACTTTGATCAAATAAAGTTCCTTTTTAAAAACTAAGTCTGTTTCTGACTTCAAATCACGTCATATATATATATTTGTATGCCTATCTGTGTATAATAATTTTGTAATTAATTTTTTTTCTGAAGGATTTTCAACGACATCGCATGATAGTAAACTCTTTTACCTAAAGAGGTATTCTTTTATCTAACAGTAATGCAGTTTTAACTACACCTTAATATCTTTAAGAACTGCCACGATGATAAATTTAAAAGTGAGACGATGCAGCATTGTATCAACCACTGTTTCTAACCAATCATAATATTGAATACCGAGAAATCATATGATAATCGAAAACACTAGAAGCATCCAGTATGAAAGGTACAAAAGCTGAGATCTCTGGAATGAAAAAAGGATACTTTTGTCCAGTGACCCAAATTTGTTTGTAATGCTGTATTTTGTATTTTCATTAATAAATTGCGGAACAAAAGTTAAAAAAATTACCTTTAACCAACTGACATCTAACAGGTGCAGATGCCCTCGTATCATGTTTGATTCCATTGAAAACACTACATACATATAGGCACACAACATTCTTAAAATTGTCTGGAATTCTGACATTAACTTTTTTTTTTTGGTAACTTTATTAAAAGAAATTTAAGATATGTCCATTCCTTTTATTGCACTATAATAGTTCGTTTCTTTTATTGCAATAGTTTCACTTAACCCTTGAACTTTTTATATTAGTATTCACATGTTCCATTATTTTCAACTATCGCCTTATTATCTCCAAATAAAGCATCTGAAGATTATACACGCACATTATATTCAACAACTATATTTAATCTGATAATATAGTTGTTAGAGTGTAATCACGAAATTTCTGCACATTCCTAGTTTCAATGTCGTTGTAAAATTGTATTTTACTTAATACTAGCTGTACCCTGCCACGCGTTGCTGTGGCTCAGTACGGTTAAAAAATCTCGTCAATTAATTTCGCCAAATTAAAATATAACCAAGTGGAGAAAAATATTGTGTTCCAACATGCACGGAAAGATTTCTTATTGAATGCATATCGTAGCATTTACCGACGTCTTTTGTTTTGAGGTAAATATTCAACTGGAATTTAATTTTGGAACACTGGAGAAGTATAAAATAGCCGTAAATTTTAATCGGTAAGCTACTCCCTTGTCATTGCTTGTTCCATTGATGCCTCGATTGGTATTAATTAGTGAGGTCTGGCATGCTCAATTAACCAAAAAATATGAAAACTTTAATTTCGCCAAATTAAGACGTAGCCAAGTGCAGAAAAATAATGTGTTTCAACATGCACAGAACGATTTCTTATTGAATGCATATCGTAGCATTTGCCGACGTCATTTGATTTGAGGTAAATGTTCGACAGGAATTTAATTTAGAAAAAGAGAATTATAAAAAAGCCGGAAATTTTAATCGGCAAGCTACTCGTTTGTGATGGGATTTTGAAATCACGTCATATAGATCTTTTATGGCTTGTCTTATGTTATCATCATAACTTTTAGAAATTTTCACCACTTAGCAGATAAGTCTGTAGCCTACAGAAGTCAAATATGATTATAACCTTCGCTTAGTTAGGAGATAAATAATTTTAGCTTAAAATTACAGAAAAAATACTTCGTAATGTATAAGCAAAATCGTAAACATTGCGCCATAACATTATTAGAATTTTGGCTAAACTACTAAACAAAAGTTGAGCTGTATGAAGAATAATCATTAAAAAGGATTTATTCGAAAAATAATCCTAATTATCAAAAAACAGAAAAATTGGATAAATTTTAAAATCGATAAACACAACAATAGTAAAAATACGTAATAACGTTGAAAAACTGCGTGTAAAATATAATTTTTCACATTTAGAGACATACGTGACATCATATGACGTCGTAACACAAAAAATCCCTTAAAAATTTAATTTTAAAAAATTTAGAAAAAATTACGAAATAATAATTATATAAAACCCCGTCCGGATTCAAATGCAACGTTGTGTCAAAATTTGAGAGGAAATGGTTCATTAGTTTCGGAGATCAGCGGCTTTGAAGAAACACACATTACATTTATATTCATATAGATTATTATAATTATAATTTATTTAAGAGTTTTATTGAAGTCAATAGTATTAGTTTCTTCAAAAGAACTTTTACATTAGAGGATTTTAAGTTATGTTAATGTCCACCACTTAAGAGTAATTACATCTTTAAAATAAATTACTCTGTAGTATGTAACACAAACTAATATATGATTTATGTACATATATTTGACTTTATAAATAATATGTATAATTTAAATGAAATGAATGAATGATTATTAGCAATAATTAATATAAAAGCATTTACTTTATTTAATATAATAGTTAATTATAGAATGGTATTTATATTTTCCAGATACAAATCGATAGTTGCTACAAGTAATGAGTTTTAAAGGCATAATATATAACAAATAAAATAAATAAATATGTTTGAATATTGTTCTACACACATATTTCCTTAAAAGAAAAATTTAAGTATCGCCCAATACAAAATTTCCGAGTAACAAATTATTTCAAATCTATTTATATGTGTTCAGCTGTCTCAGTGATGTAGAATTTAATACCTGGATTACTTAAATTTTTTTTGAAAAAACTATTTGTTGATGTATACAACGTAGCTTTTTATTAAATATTAAAATATAATAATGAATTTTATAAAATCTTAGCACAATTTTAAAATTTATCGGAAAAAATGTACCAGTGTTTGGTACAAAATTCGGTCTATCAAAAATTTCTCTACTATGATATATTAAAAAAATGAATAAATCCAATATTAAATTATATATTTCAAAAACCATGTTTAAGGCTCCTTAAAAAAACTTTAGCTATATACAGACAAATTATTGTTATTATAGAATAATTCCATGAATGTTTTGAAAACGTTATTCTTTTTTGTGCAAAAAGTTGCATTTAAATAATTGGTATTGTAAAAATGCTCTTGAAACAACTTAATACCTATGTTCTAATTTAAGTGATATTAAATGTAAAAGAACTATTTCTTTATATATTACTGTTATATGAATGTAGTCAGATAACCTTATTGTGAACTATATGATATATATATATATCTTCCTTAGCCCTAAATTTACTCTGAGTATATATATATTTTTGTGATTAGGTTTGAAATGATTAACGTCAGTGGTTCTCAAAGTGGTCTATATGGTCCCCTAGAGGTATATGATGACCTAAAAGGGGTACACGTCAGTGAAAAAGTAATTTGAGGGTCCATGAGGTGTAAATGGGGTCTACACTAACCTAAACTAGATAGTGAATTTAATTTAAAAAGAAAATTTAATCAAGTGTAGACCAGTTTTATCTATTTAACAGCTTTATTTACTAAATTTACTGGGGTTAATTTGCAGTTACAAGGCTACAGCATAAATTTTTTTTAATAAAAAGGGCCATCATTTATGTGTTTCTTGTGAGTGTTCCAGAAACAAGTTAAAAAAATATAAAATTGGAAGCAAATTTTAAGTTTCTAAATATGTCACAGACAATCTGCCAAAAAAAAATGATGTTTTAACCTATGTTAAACATTTAAATGCCCTTTATTAGGGTTTTGAAACTAGGTTTAATAATGCTTTGACTATGGTAATATCACAGTAGGTAATGAATTCATGTTGTCACATTAAAAAATATGTCTGATTACAAAAGCAAATAATTTTAATAGCCCTAATGAAGATCTTAAGGTAAAGTTGAGAAACGAATGTCAACAAGTTTGGCTTTAAAACGATATATACCTGTATAT
>BMAV01027077.1:85446-101448 GCA_019973955.1 Trichonephila inaurata madagascariensis
GTTTCAATAACTAAATAATAAAAAAGCTCTCTCCGTTGTTGCATATTGCTCTCAAATCAATTGAATTTTCTCTTAATAAATTTCTTTCGACTGCTAACGGCGTTCAAAATTCAGTTTCCTACAAAAAATGATAACTGTTCTTATTACATAAACCTTTTCACATAAATTAAATTCGCAACATTATCTTTATGGAACACATTCTTTATTATAAAAACATTTCTCCAATGGGATGCAAATAAGACAATCATAGCTGATAAAATATACATAAATTATAACTACAAGACAAATTTTCAACTGATTTATTATAATTTTTCGAAGAATTTACACTGACGGAAAAAAAATACTGTAAAGTAATGAAATTGGGACAATGCAAATGTTTGTTAAAATGCTTAATTAATTAAATTTTCAAGATCGCAGGTTTGTTTAAGCTCAAGAAAATGTATTTCAAATGTAAAATTCTGATACATCATTGTTTCTCAAACTGTGGGGCGCCCCCTAGAGGGGCGTGATAACTCTACGAGAGGGGTGCGAGCATATTGAAAATTCGAAAACAAAAGATTATTTAAATAAATTTTGACCTTACTAAAAGTAAACAAATACATTTTGACATAATAAAAATGAAATACTCATTTACAGTATAATTCACTTATTGATGTATCAGTACTGCACAATCTATTTTATAATTAATTTAACAATACTAAGTTAAGGGCAAGTTTAATAATTACCAGTGACCCCATGTATTTATCATATATAAAATCATATGCCAGCATTATCACTTTTCTGGATATAATTTGTACGGTTTATATAATTAATCCCTTAAATGCCAATTAAAAATTACGCGATTCGTTCCCTAATGCCACATACGTAAGCGTATGTGGTGTATTGAGTGGGGTAGAAAAGGAATGAATAATCAAATCATCTGAAACAAATAAATCCTTCGCAAACACTGTCAAGGTCATTTTATTGCTTTCCAAAGCCTTCGGAATAATTTTATGGATAGCAGAGCACAGAAAAGATAGTACTTCGGAAAGACGTATATATACGTTCGGGGTCAATTAACACACTGGCTGAGCGATACGTTTATATACGTCGGAGGGACTTAAGAGGTTATAGTCGTACTGTGGTGCCAAAGTATAGTATTATTGCATGTAATACATCAGGTATTGGGTCGCAAACGTTGAAAGTTTGAAAAAAGCACTGTGTTCCATTAATAGTCGGTGTAATCTCCAGAATTTTGAATGCAAGACAGCAAGCATGCATGTATTCTGTCATAAGATGCTGAATGCCACTTTGTGGCATGTAGTTCATGATTCCTGTTACCATGTTGGGGAAAAATCCCTCTTTCATGCCGTTCATAAATGGCAGTACTATACGTTGAATTACCAGACTGACGTACAAAGTTGCAGTCAGTGAGTTTGGCATAACTACCAGAGTGCTCCTGATGTCGCAGGAAATTGCTCCCTAGACCATGACTCCAAATATAGGTCAAATGTGTTTAGGCCGAAGAAGGTTTGGTTGCAAGTGTTTCCCTGGCTTCTTTCTGGCCAACACGCGATCATCACTGGTCCCAGGGCAAAATCTGTTTTCATCAGAAAACACAACACATCTCCACTCGGTCCTCCAATGAGCTCTGGCTAGACACCACTGACGTCATAAACGTTAATGACTTGTGGTCAGAGGAGTAAACGTTACAGGGTGCCTGGCTTGGAGCGGTTCTTGAAGTAACCGATTTCTAGCAGTTCGTTGTGTCACTGTCGTACCAACTGCAGCTCGAATTTCTGCCATAGACTTAGTACGCGTATACCGAATAAGGCAGTCTTCCTTCTCAGTAGTGCCACGTCGCTACCCTCAACTATATCTTCTTGAGGCAGTACCATTTGTTCACCACTACTCCCAGCAATCATGCACACTGGATACCTTCCGGCAACGTCTTTCTGCAATACGTAGGAAAGAAAATTCACCTTCTCGTAGCCCTATTACGCAACTTCGTTCAACTCGGTGAACTGTTGATAAAGGATTATTCGTCTTCTTAAATGCAGTCTTGGCTAACATCATCTCAATACTTCAAATTTCACAGAAAAATACCGCTAAGTTTACAGTACGCATTTAAAGCGGTCCTGATTTTCAAGCACTGAGTAGCACCACACTTAAAGTATCCAACTACGTTCAGAAACGTGATTTTAAAATAGCGTATAAATGGATAATTTTCATGATATTTAGTGTCACTTAGAATTAGAATACATGTATAAAATTGTTTTAAGGACATTTTGACAAAAGAAAAATTATTTAAATACAATTTTTCGACAAAAAATTAACTTAGAATAACCTCTTTTTTGAAAATGCTCTCTTTCTGTGAAACATTCTTCTATTATAATAATATTTTGCCGGTATATAGCTCAGAACTCTGTACAGAGGCTCAACTATGATTTTAGAAAAATTCGCATTATTTTCAAAGTTACAACTAATTGAAATAATATTATCGGCGTTTTTTTTTCTTAAAATCTCTCCCCTTGTTGTCGTAAAACATGAATAAACCCACTTCTAAGTTATATATTTGAAAAATTCTATTTGAGCCTCTGTACAGAGGTCTGAGCTATAGACAGGCGAAATATTATTATAACAGAAGCATGTTTCAAAAAAGGAGAATATTTTGAAAATGGGTCATTCTATGTTTATTTTTTGTCAAAATATTGTACTTAAATAATTTTTTATTGTATAATACTATTATTAAAACAATTTTAAATACACTTTCTAATCTAAGTGACACTAAATATCATAAATATTATCCATTTATACGCTTTTGCAAAATCACGGTTCCGAACGTAGTCGGATACCTTAAAAGAGAGAGATTAGTATGAAAATATAAAATAGTTTGTTCTGAAAGATATTTTTACAACTACTTTATTTTGAAAATCAATCCGATAGAGTGTTATTTTCAATGTTAAAAGATGATATCCTCTTCTGCGATTAATAATTTAATGTATCTATTTATTTTAATCTAACTATCTATTTTACAGTGACAGCAAAAGGTGTGATAAAGATAAACTAAAATGGCTAAAATATTGGAAGTTTGAATGTTCTTCGTATTTTCCAATGAATGATTTTGCTAGTATTAAAAAATACTCAATTTTTTTCTTTGTATATTTCAAAAGAAATTCTATTTTTTCTTTACCATTTCATGTCTCTTTTATTCGGTATAGTGAAAATCATATTGTGATCAATTGTTTTCGGCCAAAATTGTTTGTATTACCAACATACAAGCTAAAACATTTTAAGCAATACACATGTCAGTTTAAATTTTTAGCAATTCAGTTACCTTCACAATCTATCTTGAAAGTATGATTAAAAACTTGAATAATTAATTTTTTTCTATAAATTAATAACATATGACAAGGTTTTAATTAGCATTAAGAAAATTACAATATATAAATTGGTTCTTATTATTTCAAGAATTGCAATATAGAAAAATATTAACAAGATAATTATATACAGTATGAGTTACAGAACAGAAAGGATTAATAAGTACTTTGATATCGAGACAAATCTAAATAATTATTGCAAAATTTTTGTTTAATTTGAAATTTTATTTATCTTTCAACATATCAAGATATCAGTTAAAAAAATATAAAAAGGAAGTTTCTTTTTCTCTTTTCAATTTACTGTAACAAAATTTGTCCGCACAGATTTTCTGTTATTTTTCAGTTGAATTAAATAAAAAAAAATATACATTTGGAAAATTATTTCAAAAAATACATTAGATAGCAATGGAAGTCCAAAACCCAATTCATTTTATGTTTTTAATTTTATTTAAACTTTCAAGTTTAAATACATATATACACAAATTATAAATACATTTAAATAAATAAGTTCATTATTAAGAAATAAGAATTACATTATTTTAAAAAAGATTAGGTTTACACTTGATTAATTCCTAACGTTTTCAAAATTAAAACTCAGTACAAGACACATAGGAACATTACACTACAAAATAGTGATGATAGTTCAAATTAATCAGCCATTACTCTTTCATGTAAATAAATATTTCCAAGTTATCAAAATTATCAAAGGGAGAAAAGTGTTTTTAAAGAAATGGCTTGATACTAGATCAGATGATACCTTAATCATATATATTAATAGAAAACTTAAGCATTTGTTACAACAAAACAATATATTGAAAAAAAAAACTTTCGTAGCTTTCATATTGCAAATAACTATAACCATTCCTAAAAGCAAATAAAAATTTTCAAAAAAGGACATTTAAAATATTGGATGGTGATATGTAAAAGCATTACAGCCTGTTTTGTGCGGTTCTTTCTTCTACCATTTTATTTTTGTGCGATTTGTTTTCTGCAATTTTTATTTTTGTGCTATCTTTTTTAAGCGGTATTTGAATCCCAACGACTTTAGTACAGCTGTAATGATTTCTATCAATGTACATATATAAACTTAAAGACACTCTGTTCATTCAATCTCTGGACAATGCACGTTCACTTGCTTTCTTTCAACGCGCTATCAGCACGCGCTTCATTGAAGAAGAAACTTTCAATGAAAGTGACATTATCAATAATTTTATAGATTATGAACACGGACACACACATACACAAGAAGAGCCGAACTTTTAGAGAGCAAATAAAATATATACAGGGATCCTGCTTTCCAGCATATTGGAAAAGTATTTTCTTTATCTACTGATGGTACTTATAAGTACCACTCACTTTAAAATTACATAGAAATACCATTTTTATGAAATCTCTGACGATCCTTAGCAGGAATATTCTTTTAAATCCTCGTTTCCAAGATATATGGCAGCATGGGTTCACTGATGAGTATTTATCGGGGAAGGCGAATAGTTTTATAGCAGAAATTGCATTTTCAGCTGACGGTGTTTTAAGTGGATTGAGAAGATTGTCATTTTTGTTCCGAAAAAATAGTTAATGTCAAATATTAGTGTCTTATTTTTTCGTTTGTTAATGAAGACCTTAGAAAACGATTTGATTACTTATTTTAAGTGAACAGTGTGTATAAATAATTTTACAGTCGAATATCATTAAGTATTTAATTAGTTGTAACGGATTAAAGTTCCCAAAGTTGAGTATTTGCTTATGCATATCCCTTAACTTTCAATGTAGTGATTAAAAAGTAGTGTATGAAAAAAACTGCAGTAAATGATAATGCGGTAGATAAAGGGTTAAAATAGATACCAATTCCAAAAAGGGTTTGAAATTCCCAAAAGAATTTCGATCCAACATTTCTGGTTATCATGACGTTAACAAGCAATTAGACAACCTACCAACACCACAAAAACTTATCACTTATTTTATGGTTCCAGAAAATAAATCAATTTAAATTGTATCTTAAAAAGACGAAAGCGATTTTGAACTAATTCATCACAGAAAGATGCGATTTTTGGATTATGATGCGTAGCACTGAATTATATGTATGTACATTTTGAAAATTTCTCCATGTATCCAATGAGAAATTAAATGTTTTAAAAAAGTTTCCATGTGTAAAATAATTATTTATTTTGCTTGGAAGTACTTCCTCATAAATTTCGTAAATAATTAACTTATTTTCTAAGAGCGACTTTTTTATGTGGTCCCTCTCTACCGCATAAGCAAGTTTTTTGTAGTATGTCGTCAAAATTTTTTGTTAAAAGCTAGTTTTTATGAAATTTATGAATATATTTTTAATGCGGTTTGTTTTCATGTGGTCCCTATTTACTGCATAAAAATATTTTTCACTATACCATACAAACATTGATTCCTATATTAAAGTAGCAGACTTTCTAGCCAGCAATTTTTAAATAGTATCACAGGCTCCTTTTAGGATGACATCAAGAACACGTCATGTGGTTAAGTAATTTATGCCACATGAAGAAGAAGCTGAATTTTAAATTTTTCCAACAGGGGGAAATCCCCGAACATGAGGTACGAATTCCATTATTATCCTTGTTAACCACTTAACCAGTTCAACCACCTTTTAACACTTTATAAGGCCATTTTTTTCTAATAATGTTATATTAAAATGCTTTGGGGATTTAGATTACTTTAGAAAAATAAATTCATTTAGTTTATTACTTAAAATTAATTTGATTTTAAGACATTTTTTTTGGTGGGAAGTATGTTCCCTACCACCTACTGAAAGCCATTAAAAAATAGTAAATCTTATGTTTTACATTTCTTTTTATGTTGCATAACACGGTATTTCTAAAAAGTTATTGATGAATACTAAAATGTACTTGAAAATAATAAATTTGATTTATTTTCTATTGAAAAAAGTTATGAATTTATACATATTACTCTCAGTGAAATTTTGAAAAACGGGATCAATACATAGTGGAAGATTGAAATCTATACAAACGCATCTTCTCATTTGCTTTAGTAGAGCACAAACGACCACATCTATATTTTCGTGGTTGTGTGATATCTAGATAAACCAATATTAGCCACCACGCGATGACGATCGTTTTGGCGTGGTGGCTAAGATACTCGTTTTCGAAATGGAAGGTTCCCAGATCGAATCTTCTTTCCTTCATTGGTGCCCCTGAACGTGCAAGGAGAAACGCAATCTTCATGTGCAGCAGTCGTGGTGCCATGTATCCACCGTAAAAAGAAACCAAACCGTCAGACACATGAAGCAATTAAGCCGTCACACATGACGACGCAACCCATAAGCCATTACGTACGAATGAATCAACCCTCAAGCCGTCATTCACGAATGTCGCAACATACAAACTCGGAGTTCTCAAAGTGACGCAACTTCTCACACGCTCGCCACGAATATGGGATCGTTCATTCGCCTATTCGCCGAATCACAGGCATGGAGGTAGTGTGGGGATGTAATACCTAGATAAACCAGTAATAGCTACCACGCGATGACGATCGTTTTGGCGTGGTGGCTAAGAAACTCGTTATCGGAAGAAAAGGTACCCAGATCGAATCTTCCTTCGATCATATTTTTTTGTTTAGTCAATCGTATATCATCTTAAAAAGCTTTCTTACATTTCAAAAATTTACACGTCATCCCTTACACTTGCGACCTGAAAATCCAGATATCAGTATTCGTACTAGCCGAAGTGCTAGCAGTATAAATCATAGAAGGGAAAATAGCTTCAAATGGAATTTAAAAATTAATTAATTTGGCACTTAGTATACTTACTACGACCCTATAAAGGGTTAAAAATTTAATCACCTACATATGGCTTTGTAGTGATTTTACACTAGATGCAAAAAAGAGTTCGGGCAAAATGTATGTAATATCACGCGCTGCTGGTACTGTACTATTCAAGACATTTTCTGAACGAACTACTCCCAACTCTTTTTTTAAACAATCTTTTTTTAACTCGGTTTTGAAATAATACGGTACACGAATTTTTTTGTTTTAGCATGAATTTAAAAAAAAAAATTGGGACTTGGGCCCTTTGGACGAAGACGATTTGAACGAGCTTATGACGGTTTATGATGCTAAAGAAGTCGATGCTGGTGCAGTCGTTGGTAAAGTTCAGTTAATAATTAGTAAATTCAAGAGGGCTTGGAATTAGCATACAAGTATGGAAAAACATTTTATTACTCATAGAACTTGCATTACAATTTCTGTGCATATTTTATAGCAGGATATCAAAAATTGTATAATCAACTCGAGAAATCAAAAATACAGCTACAAATAAAACTTTATGACCAAAAAAAAAAAAAACCTTTAATAACAAACAAAATTCTTCAGTTGAATCAAAACCGACAGCAGTGCTGGATACCTTTCACACATCTACTGATGTTAACATTTTTGATCCAGTTCTTGATAAACGTGCAAGCCTGTTATCATGTAGCGATGGATAGTTGCTATTTAGTAGTTTTATTCCTAATTTCAATTTGAATTTTTACATGTTGTGTATAATCTTAGAAAATGGATTTTCACTGCATACTAATTTTTTTTTTTTTTTTTAATAAAATTTAGTTATTTTTTTAAAAATGATTTAACTATGTAACAAGGATTTTATTATCACAGTGTTTTGACAAAAATAATGTTGTGGCCGCGGTAGCCGAGTGGTATAGGTATCGAATCTTTGCTTGCCTTGTCACGAGTTCGAGCCCACGAGCCAGCTCAAGTATCGTCCACGTCACTTGACCATAGTTCAAAATTACGTTGTCCGTCGCCAAAAGCCCTCGTGTAGCTGAACAGTGCGACGTTAATTTTCAATCAATCATTGACAAAATATTTAGAATTTTTTTCCTTTTACAAGATTTTTTTAAAATTGTGTTGAACATATCACCAAATTTACCATTTACTTTTTTCACACAATGTATTTCACACGGCTTTTTAAGGAACAGATCTATTGTGTAAGAAAAGGAGTTGGCTGTACATAGGTGGTTCGTTTTTATCTTATTCACAACTCTTTGAGCAGTAAACTTATAACAATAACACTTACATTAGTATTTATTTTCGGCATCCTTCATCTTCACAAACGAACGCTACATCCTTTCGATTCGCAATACATCACTTTCATTTACATACATCTTCCTAAAACAAGAAAATGCCATTTACTCTCCACGCCAAAAAGAAATGGCAAACGATCAATAACGTAGTGTGGGGTAATATTTACCCCACCCCGCACGCGGAATAGCACCTGTCATTCCAATTCCATTCTTTCTGACTGCGCTTTTGCCAGTTGTCACCGGAGGATGCAGAACCATCCATCAAAATGCTTCTCCCTCGGGATACTCAAGCGCTCAATCCGGTCTCTCCCGGACTTCCCCACATGTAAGTTATGATTTCCGAAGAACGCAAAGCTTTCCTTCCCCTGTGCACCGACTTTTTTGCCGGATTTCTTCTTTTTTCGGAAGAGACATGAGGAACTTTGTTTACTTGATTGAGGATTTAGGTTTTGATTTTATGGAAAGTTTTCTTCGTTATTGTTGCTTGGTTTATTTCGGTTATGAAGGGTTGTGGATTTTGTTTTGATATGGCTTTGGACATATTTTTTAAGTTTCATTCTTTTAGATTTTTTAATGTATCAAAATATTTGGTCCTGCGAAATTGAATGTGATGGAAATGAGCCAATTGCCGGATTTTATGACTTTATCGGTATTAAATTAGGATTAAATATTACTTTTTGTTGCTAATTTCGTATTGGTGTATAGTGGGCTAGTACATTTTCAAAGTAAGATTTTATCACCTTTGGTTAATAATTACTCTGTAGCAGGGGTTCTGAACATTTTTTTTTCGCTTGGCCCCATACATATGTGAGCTACTTTAAATGGGCCGCCTACATATGTTAGTTATTTCACTCGGGCCGCAACATGAGGATAAATGGGAGACCGGGAGCAATGCTTTAAAACGAAGATAACAAAGGAAATTTAAAATGTGGAAAATTGATCAAAATACTGTATAACTCCTGTTTTGCTTTTTTTCTTATAATTCTTTTTTTTTTTTTTTTTTTTTTTTTCATTAACACTAAATTAGAAGCATTTGAGAACACTCCTTCACAATTTCTGCATCAGTAAACTGTTTCAGATGATTACCAATAATATAGCAAATTTCATAGGATGTCTTTGTTACCGCTGTGATATTACCACTGACAACACATTTAGTTGCTGTTGCAAAGATTATTCAAGAAAGCCTATTTACCACCTCTTGAAAGAGATCTTCGAATGCCATGATCATGAATCATGATCAGGAATGTTCATGTGTCATTGAATGATTCCTGTTTATTGGTATTTTTTAAATATAGCATTTTCGTAGCAAATTAAACAATTAATGATCTATGTTTGTTTTTCACTACAAAATAGTTAACCTCTCAATCGTCTTGAAAAGATATATTTTTTTCGAATATTTTTCCCTTATAAGATATGAAAGATAGTTATATAAAAATTCATTCCACCTATAAAATGAACACTACTCCACTGTGTTGTCTGTTATCACTAACTGTAATCTTTCCAAATAGGAAAAAAAATTCTATTCGTACCCGTACGACGACGATAGCAAAAAGTAAAATTGATATATGTGATTTCTTGACAAAGAGTTTCCCACCAAATTTTAATACAATGTTCTTAAATAAATGAATTTCTCAGAGCAATGGGCTATGACTGGGCCACTCAAAAAGGCTCGGTGGTCCACATGCGGCCCGCTGGCCTCAGGTTGAGTATCTCTGCTCTATAGTTAGTAACTGTATTTCATTTCCTTTTTCATAAGAAAATTAAGTAGAGTAATAACCACTCTTACTACCTTGACTTACATGAACCCGAAAGTTGCATGATTTTCAAATAGCGTCAATGCGTCCTTTGTTTGAAAAAAAATGGTAAAATCGACAACGTGATTGAAAAGGTTGTCGAAATTGCTGGGCAAATAAATTGAACGTCATCACTATCCACTTCTAACGTTCAAGAACTGCAGGATTCCCACAATCAGGAGCTCACAAAAATATATGAGAAAGAGCAAGACATTGAGGAACTTGATTCAGATCAAGTTCAATCAGAAGATCGAATGATGGTTGGGAATTTAACAGAAGGCCTCAGTTTAATTGTAAAAGAGTGATCGTATATATTGTTTCAATAAAACTAGGAATAAATATAATTTTAGCATGTTTCAAGAAGGTTTTGGGGGGAGAAACAAATCTCTTTAAGCCGGAAGACTACTTTGTTAGTTATTATGAAACCTTCTTCATCAAAATAACATCGGTTTGCGATTTTGTATTTGTGTTACCTAGGATTTCATCAAACATTTTTTCCCTAAATTATTATTTTCTTTCATCTCCGATCCCAAATAAAAATAATTTATATGCATTTATTACATGTATTATTGTATGTATCATACCTCGATACATTATATGTAATCATACCTCGATTTACGCGAATTCGACTTATCTCTTACCCCCACCTCTATCACGTGAGTTCGGAGTATTGCTGTACAAAAATAAATGTATGCATAAAAGAAATGTTCACTCAGAAATGTTCTTGCATGTAAGACACAAAAGGAACACCTCAGCAAAACTAAATCTTTTCAGATTATAAATATAAGAACAAAAAATAAGTAAATAAATAAATAAAAATTCAAATAAATGTAAATTGGAATGAAAAAAAAAGATGTTACGAATTTTGCATAAGGTAGTGTAAATAATTTGTATTTGTGTGTGCATAGTGCATTTATATTACTCTATGCTATATTTAATTTATAATAAAATTGTAATACTCGCAAGCAACGCCGTCTCTTATGTAAAAATGGTGATTCAATGGAAAATTGGAGAAATCTTGACGATAGATCCAAGTTGGCATCAGTTTAGGTGACCAGTTTGGTGACTTGGTGACACTGTTGGCGACCATTTTTGACGAGTTCGGAGCCCCATAGATTCTTCTAGAAATTAGTGGAGAAATACACTAATTTCACGATCTGTGACGCAAGCGAATTTTTATCAAAGGATCCACGGGGCTTATAAATAGAAAGATCTCTCCGAAACGAGTCAGTATTATTTTACTTAGAGATTAGTAAACTTGCTTTGGCCGTGATTACCAATTCGGTCGGCTATTCTTGTGATTAATATTTTAGACACCAATAATTGTGTCTGAATGCAGTTGAATGTATGAAGACCTTCTGAGATTTATTCTGCGAATATTGCTGCTAAATCCTGTATTTCAAGGACTGGATTTTCGACAGTAAATTCTCATCGCTTTTAAAGAATTGTCTTGTTCTTTGTGACTGATTTGCCTAAAATCCTCGAACCCCGATCAACGTAATGTTTTCCTTTTACTCAAGCATATGAAAAGTTTATTTTACATTTAAAACAAGTGTGTAACCTCTGCAACAGACGTGTAAAACACATGCGTGACCTTCATGTTCGGCAGATTACTCAGATGCTGGACTGGCTACCATTCTCCTCCGATCTCTCATTAAGTTTACAAATATCAAGGACTGTGTCTTTTATGGCTAGATAAATGATTCATACAGATTTCTAAGGTTTACCCTATCTCCTCTCAGAGGTGGAACGCTGTGACCCAGATATTTTGTAAAATAAATAATGCTGAAGCAAACGACTACATCATTAGAGCAACTTTCTTTAAAGAAGTCTATAATATCCGAATTACCTCAAGATTCTGATCTAATGGATAATTTTAAGAACTAAGAAAGCTAAATAAGAGCACGTATAGTGGTAAAAATATTGAAAAAAATTAAATCATACTTACCATTAATTTAGTTTTGCTTATTTAAGACGAGTGTAAAGCGAAATAAAACTAGAAACATTGTTTATTTTACAAAGAAAAAGAAAAGAAAAGTGCCAAAAGTGCTTTTTGAGCTTCTTGCGCAAACAATAAATATTTTGAATTTGGATGTTTCAATATTTTTCTTGCATCCCTCATATACCCTCTCCCTCATATATTTCCCTCTTGCATCCCTCATTTTTAAAGCCATAATGCTACGATACTTAGGAGTTAAATAATTGTGAAAAATTGACAATAGAAAAGGGAAATTCTTCACTTTTCTAAACTTTATTTGCAATGAGCTTGCAGAAAACATTTCCCCCTCTAATTTAAGCTTTTTTTTTTTTTTTTTTTTTTCTTGGAGTGTTTTTTTTTTTTTTTTTTAATGAATGCCACAAAATTTTTCCCTATTATAGAATTAAAAAAAAAAAAAAAAAAAAAAACAACAACAACAAAAAAAACAAAAAAAAACAAGCTACACTTTAATAACATTTTGTTTAACCATAATTATTTGTATCAATATCAATTGTAAAACACCATTTAAGATAATTGTAAAAGTATCTAGGTCTATTTTAGCCTTATTTAGCGAAAAGTAACAAACTAAATCTGAAATGACTGCTACCAGGTTAACTTAATGTACTTTCTTAAATAATTTTTTGGGAAAAAATGCTAAAAATAAAGTACAAAAACTTCATTACTTAGATAAAATAATTTAACATAGAGAGTCATCATGTTCTTTAAAATACATAAAATTTAGTTCTTCATTGTTATTTTCAAGTGACAGTTTGTAGTTATAACCTGTTATTTTCAACGTATTTTTTCCTTTTATTTTGGCTTTTTAATTGACTACAATTTAACTCTAATCTAACTCTCTTTGAAATTCCTTAGGATTACACAAGAAGTACAATGATTTTTTTTCCAATTTATCAATTTAATAACACTGCCGAAATATGATATACAATTCCAAAATGAAAATTGAAAAACATACATGATGACTTAATATTTTTAAAAGCTTTTAAAAGTAAAACATTTTCTCAAATGTACATTTGGAAATTTTAACCGTGGCAATAATTTCACAGCTCAACATCTTTCTCATTCAATTTTTCTGATACGGGTTGAGCAATGCCGCGCAGCTTCAAAACTCCTTTACATATAAAACATACACTTATTCCTTTCTATAAATACCATAATCCCAACGAAATAGCGTACTATTCGAAAAAGAGGGCTTAAAAATCATTTTATGACAGAGTATTTTGAGAAGCTTTTTTTGGGTGAAAGGATAAGGAAGATCAGAACTCTAAAGAGCACACTGAGAATAGGGATAAAAGAGAAGGAGATGGAAATAGGGGGGAAAAGACAGCTGAAACTTCCCTGGGTGGACAGTCATTCCCCTCCAAAAGGGAAAAAAAATATTCTCTAAGTTTAGAAAAAGTTTTTTGAATAATCCATCAGTGTCAAAACCGTAAGGATAACCGGGCATTCAACTGAATGTGATAAACGGTAGAACATGGTATTAAATTAATATCTAGAAAAAAATTGAATGAAATTAGGAAGTTGTTTTATTTATTATGCTTCGTGATTCCTTAATGGTTTTTTTTTTGTATTGTTAATTAATGCACATATTGTTGTGAAGAGGAATACTCTTAAAAATCATTGATATATTAATAAAAAATAATTTGTAAACATAAAAAAAGTCAACAAAAATAACCAAATTTTGCAAAAGGTTATTATATAGCTATTTTAAACTTGGTATTTCTCTTTTAAAAATGTTCAAGAAATTATTAATAAATGTACAATTCCTTTTAAAATTGTTACAATGAACTTACAATAAACAAAAATGGCATTGAGACTATTAAGTAAAACTCCAAAGTTCGGTCCGTTCCAGTTACAACGGCGTTTTCTCAAACTGTGGGGATTATTTAAAAAACTATTAACTTACTGAAAGTAAACAAACAAAATACATTTTGACAAAATGAAACGTAAAATACACCTTTACACTGATATAATGCATTTTATAAATGCATCAGTACTGCATAACGTATTTTATAATTAATTTAACAATACTAAGTTAAGAACAAGTTTAATAATTACCAGTGATCCCATGGGGCTGCCATATATAAAATTATATACACAAATTAAAACTCGATAATTTATACGTTTATAATTAATCCCTTAACTAACGAGTGAATGTTACGCTAATCGCTCCCAAATGCCACTGTTTTCTACATCTATACGCTTATGTGATGTATTGGGGGGGAGGGAGAGAAATGGTATATATAAGCAAATCCCCTGGAAAAAGTAAATCCTTCTCAAATACTGTAGAGGTCCTTTGAACCCGGTTGAGCGTGACATTTATATACACCAGTGTGGCACTTAAGAGGATAAAGTCGTATTGAGCTTTAGCGTTAAAGTTTAGTATTATTGAATTCAAAACATTATTATTGTATGGAAGGGGGAACGCGAAGAAATGTATGATTGAGCAATTTGTTAAAAATTTTGAAAGTTTGAGAAGCATTGCGTTAAAACAATTTCAACAATACATATGACCCTATTCAGAAATTGGGATATGTATGGAAATATTTGAATGAGTGAGTAAATGAGTGAATATTAACGTCACAATATTCAGCTACTTGAGGGCTTTTGGCGACGAACCTTGATGTTTTGAACCATAGACAATTGACAAAGATAACATCTGAGGTGGCACCTCCTTTTTTCTTAACTTCCACATCTCACCAACGGGATGATGGTTGAGCCTCGACATATTTAAAGTACATCGGACCCCTCTGCATGGTGGCTCTTCAGTGGTACTAGGCCCGAACTCACGACAATCCGGCTGCGAGTCCGTTCCCTTGACCACTAGGCTACCGCAGCCTGTGTAGAAATATTCGAGATGGGTGCCGCAGAAGTTCTGTGAGAAGAATTGGAATAGTCATGATATCATATACATATTTTTGCTTGTACGAAACAAAATCAAGCCCTTCTTGAACAGGATGGTAACTGTGGCGGAATACTGGATAATATGTGAAAACATCGCATATCTTTAACCTGTAAAATCTATCTTCTATCTCTCTAAGTCAAAGTTGATCCGAAGTGAGAGAGTGTTGTGTGTGTCTGGTGGGTAAATCCGGAACCAATATATTTTAAGCTGTTGAAACCGAACGAAAGGCTAAATTCTAAGGAATAATAAAATCATTCCAAGAAATATTAGGGTTTTCAGCCCCGGCACCCCAAAACCCTGGTGTTTCTTCAGATTGCATAATCCTGGGATTTAAATAGCTAATCCCAGGATTTAAATGTTGTCTAAAATATATTTTAAAATTTTTCATCAAATCTCATCAAAATTTTCTAAGAATTTAACCCTCAGTAAATTTATATATATATGTGTGTGTGTGTGAAGGAAGATTAGAACCTGGTACCTTCTGCTCCGTAAGCACGTAACATAACCACTGTACTAAAATGATCACCAGAAAATACAGTATTGTGGCATACAAATCTTTACGGATATCAACATCACATTTCATGATGGGATTGTAAGTAGTTTTATGAATACCACAGGACTCCATACCCAAGAAGGATCCGTGGAAGAGATCCTATTGTTACCAATAGTGAAATCGATCGTCATAGCATGGAGGCTATTACTGGTTTATATAGATATCACCTCCACATATGTATATTTTATGAGATAAGTACGTAGAAATTGTTGTGCAATAATAAGGCTATAATTTAAAAAAATATATTCAATTCTCATTTCTCGTTTGAGAAAATGTCAAACAGATCTAAGTGGTTTACAGAATGGTATAAGCAACGTCTCAGGAAT
>BMAV01027077.1:102598-118556 GCA_019973955.1 Trichonephila inaurata madagascariensis
TGTATGTATGTGTGTATGTATAGTAGTGTAGAGTCTGAATGAACATTTTCATCGGCAAGACAATTTGTAACAAAAATAAGAAGCCGTTAGAACGATGAAAAGCTGGACGAGCTGAGTTGTTTAACAGCATATTTACAGAAACAAAATTTTAAAAAAAATGTTTTTTTTTTATTTCATTATGTACCACTTCTATTTTAATTTTTTATGATGAATTAAGTTTTGTTTTGATTTGCTTCATTAAATAATAATATTAAACCAATTATTTAAATAATGTTTTCAGTTTTATTATGTAATTTCAACAAGACTAATGTGTAAGTATTCTTCATAAATAGTCCAATCCTGGGAGTGAAAATATAACACGGAATTGCAAATCCTAGAAAAGAAGTAGGTCATAATGAAGAGGAAGAACAACATACAGCTTCATGATAATGTCAGGTCTCAAGCTACTTTGGCGACTCGTCAGAAACTCACGGAATTAAACTAGGAAAATTTGTTGCATTAACCATACCCATCGGGCATAGCATCCACTGATTATCACTTGTTTCTGACATTGTAAAACATTTTCAGGTAAAAAACTCAAAAATATAGACGATATTAGGAAACCATTGGTTTAATTTTTTTGCCAATACGGATAAGGCAATTTTTTAAAAAATGTGTATCCATCATGCTGGAAAGAAATTATAAATATAATGATGGAAATTATATTATTCAATAAAGTTTATTCAATGGATGAAAACTTTATCATTTCGTTTTATTCTAAAAACAGAATAAATGTTCGGGAGACCTAATGTATGTATGAGATTCAAAATACTACGCAGTGAAGAACTAATTAATTTAGCTAATCTATTTATGCCAGACGCTAATTTACGAATTACGTTGATAGTTTATTCATTCCATAGGTCGTAGTCTCAAGGCTTCAGCAAACTCTAATAAGGTTATTCTGCAAAAGTCAGCATTAAAGATTTAACTAAAAGGGTTCACTACATTATTTATTCCATGCAGTTCACACAAAACATTATGGTTTAGTAATGTATCTGGTTTATGTAGACCAAGGTTAAGGATTAGTTTCAGAGCTTATTTATAGTTTATGATGCAGTATTATATAACTTAAACAAGTCTTTAATATTTAAAATGCCTCAAAAGATTTAAATAAGTCAGACAAATCTTCCTTACACATATATGTTTCCTATAAATCTTGTATCCTAATGATACTGATACAGTGTATGTTAAATCTTGGGCTCTGCCTTATTCTCAATACAGAATGCATGCGTAATCTTATTTTATTTATAATTTGTATGACGTTTAAACAAGATATACTATATCATTGAATTTGTGATTATAACATATGTTCATTATTGCAGGAAATATTTTATATGTATGTTATAGGAATATTATGCAAGAGATATTGCTATAAATATGCTGCCCAATGTATTTTATGATTAATTTAACAATACGAAGTTTAAAAAATGTTTAATAATTACCATTTATCCCCATATAGGCTCGTCACATATAAAATTATATACATAAATTAACACTTACCTTGATAATAATTATAATTAACGCCTTAACTTCTGTTTAAAAGTTAAGCGATTCGCTTCCCAATGCTACCGTTTTCCAAAAATGTGTCTATGTGACGTAATGCGGGGGGAAAGTAAATCCTCTCTGAAATAAGAAAATCCTTCGCAACACTGTCAACGTCCTTTTATTGCATTCTAAAGTTGTCGGCATAATTTTATGGATAAAGATCGTACTTCAGAAAGACGTATATATACGCCCTGGGCAATTAACACTTTGGCTCAGAGAGACGTTTATATTTGCCGTTGACACTTAAGAGGTTAACGGCGTATTGTAACTTTATCATCAGAGTATAGTATTATTGAATTAATTTCATTGTGTTATTGTATGGAGGGAGGGTGCTATGAAAATTATGAATGAATATTAGATCGCAAATATTGAAACTTTGAGAAGCACTGCTGTAGTATGTTTAAAATGTGTTTCTAAAACTCATTCATTTTAAAATAAATTATCAATGGCAAGAATTCAATTCAATCGTTTGTTAAAATTTTTGTTATTTTTAATTATTTGGTTACATAGATAAACTTTGAGTTTTGAGATAATGAGATTTATATCTGGCAAAATATTTACTGTAAAATATGGAATGTATTTTTCAAATCCTTATGTGTTTGATTCCCAGACTCGTTCTTTCCCTCTCAAATATCCATTCAAAACATATAATAGTTGTATTTATTAAATTTCACTTAATTTCTTTTTAAATACGTATTTGTTTGATACTCAGATGCATTCATTATCTCTATTCAAAAGATGCCATAGTTATGTTTATTAAATTTCACTTAATTTCTATTTACCTCAAATATTTACATTTCAATTCAAAGCACCACATTCAAAACAAAGTATAAACTCACAAATGAAGCGGATATATTTCTAAATACGTTTTAAAACACCCAATTCAAAATGTGATTTCTATGACTTCTCGCTTCAAAACATCTCGGCAATTTCAAAGACTTTTCAAAGGTTTCTCAAAATTAGGCAACTCGATAAACAGCAATAACTCATCTCCATTTAATATGTCTTTGGGTCTTTTAGTTTTGTTGAAAGACGAAGCGGTCCTTTTCATGCAACAATTCATAACAAAGTATGAATATTATTTAGTTAATTCTTTCAATTACTAAAGTGTCGGTAAGTTTTCTCTGAAAGATTCTTACAGCGATACAAAATAAAGCGTAAAAGAGAAGTTTAAGGCTTCCACGGTATTTCTTAATTAAGAGAATTTTCTGCGAGTAAATGAAGCATAGTTTTATGAACAGAAGTTACTAGATTTAACTCAATTTTCCGCACGAATTTATGGTGGCCCTGAAGGTATTTTGATGTGGAATTGATGTATTGATTTATATTGGATTCAGAAAGAATTCGGTATTCACATGGTCGGGAGTTCGGGTTGACAATTTTATATTAGATTTATTCGTATTGATCATATATGATTCTTTATCTTTAAGTAATATTCCTGAATTCCTTTGCACTAGGGTCTTCACCCCACACCTCACGAGCCACGACTAGCCCGCTGAAGGCATATTAGTAGCCCTTCATTTGAATCTAAGGCAATTTCAGGAAAAATTGCCTTCTCTGTTTTTTGTCGTAAGAAACGCCAGTTTTTTCAGCTGTTCTTGATATTTAAAACATTTTATTGAAATACTGGATATCCATTTGAGATAGAATTTTCGTAAAAAAAGAAAGAAGAAAAAAAAAAGCCACCTTTTCTTAACCCTACAAGCGGTCTGCACGTAAAATCCCGTCATTCCAGAGATGCTTTTTCTGCCTTCAAGCAAGATTCCCAAAAGCGGCCGAGCCACATTCTTAAAGATACGGCTCAACCGCTTTTGAGAACCCCACCTGACGGCAAAAAAGTACGTTCGGTGCATTTTCGAAGCATCTCCAGAATGGCAAGACTTTAAGTGCAGACCGCTTAGAGGGTAAATAAGAAAACGTGGACATTTTATTTAACCCATGCAAAGTATTTTTTTTTAAATTTGATTTCAATTTAACTTTTCTGAAACCAGTGTATATATACAATACAATCCGGCGTGTAACGCGCGCTTTTAACTTAACAAGCAATAAAAAAAAATGTTTTTTTTAGTAAATTACTACTTAGATCAACAAAGAAAAATTTCATTTTAGCTACTTTTCATTAAATAGTAACAATTAATATATGTAAATAGATATGACAGAATCACAACATTAAGTGGTCAATAATTTTTATTAATTATCATTAAAGTATCGTATTATCATCAAATTAAATTACGGTGGTTGTGTGAGTCGGGGCTTGAGAAAAAGACCTCACCTAACTTTGAATATCCATAAAAAGAAAAGTATTTCACACAATCCCAGGCAAGTTCTTCAAAATATGCCAATTTAGTTAAAATTCCAAAATGGTATAGCACTGTCTTTTTTTTGTGTTGTTGTTTTATGTTCATAATAATCATATATATTTTTTTTTCTTTGCAGAACATATTCATTTTAAAAACACCACGGTTGATACTTTGCATCTCATCATTAGGTACTGTGACCAAAAAATTAACAATTTCACAGTGTTTTTTTCACTAACGGAATTTTTCGAAGTCGTGCTCTTAACCAAAGTTACAAATGGTAAAAAAAACCTTTTCTGGTTTAGTTAAAATTAAAGAAGTTTGAACCGGTTTCAGAAAATGGAGTCACTTTTTAAATTGACACTCAACAAAAGAAATATTACACACTTCTCTAAGAAAGTTATTTCAAAATGAATGCAGGGCTGTGTGAAGGCGCAAGTGGCCTTTTTTGAATTTGATTAGTATTGTAATCCCGCAAAGTAACTTCGATACATTTTCTTGCCAAAGGTCATATACTGTGATACGACCTTGTACATAAGAGAATGTTTTATTTTGCATAATTCCAAAAATTTACAATTAATAAAATGTTTACTAGCATGGAGTGATGTAATTCAAAACATATTATGATAATATTTACAAGAGAGCGTTTTTATTTGCATTGATTCTATTCAACAAATCCATAATTGCAAAGCAAAAAAAAAAAAGAATGCGTAATAAGCATGTCGTTGAAAAATATTGTTATGATGGTGAAATGCCTTTAACAGAATTCTATCAAAATGTAAATATTTGCAATACGCAAACACGTATATCAAATACACTCTTAAAACTTTTTAATATGCAAAAACTGTGTTTCTGAATAGATTATTTGCATAATAATGTGAATATATTAGTTGAATAGAAAAAGCTTATGTTTGATTTAAGTATAGTTATATACAATTAAAATTCGATATAAGATAAGTTTAAAAATATCGTAATTAAAAATATGCAAGACAATTTCACTTTTAAGTTTAGACTTATGAACATATGCATATATCATTTCTTATTATTTACAATTTTGAAATAATCTGCAAATAATAGAAATAAAATTCAATATTGTGATTGTAAATATACGGAAAGAAGAGTTAAAGTAACTATCTCATTTTTTTTAGATTGGGACACATATGAAATGTATAATCAAATGGAATTGTATTTGCAGTGAAATAAAGTTGCATTTTTTTCATTGTACATATAAGGATCTTACAACTCTCAAACTTTTGATAATTACCAGATGTATTATTTTTAGTCAGTGTTAGGTCCATTGGAAATATATATTAAAAAAGAAAATTTAAAACAAAAACAGGAAACTCACTTCCTATTTATCGCCCCAAAATCTTTTTATTCGAATGGCAAAATATCCTATTAAACCAAATTGAATGAAAAATTGCCTACCAATAATTCTTAATTTTTTTCCTCTATGTACCCATTGATCATATTATATGTAGCAATACTCATTTGCATCATAATTTTTAATTTAAAATCATCTAACAAAATTTTAAGATGTAAGAAAATAATGAAGTACGATTTTATTACTAATTTTAAAATACTGTAATGTGCGCACCAAAATATATATAGTGCACATATTACATTATTTTTTTAAAAAAAATGTGCAGAATTGCGTGAAGATCAAATATAAAATATAAAATTTTGTATATATAAATATGCGAGACGAAACCAGGTGGTTTTGTTAGGTATTCCGTAATGTTAAATAAATTAGTACCTTTCTTTTTTTTTTAAGTTATTGATATCTAAACCTAGCATCAAGATTTAGATAGTATTGAAAAATATTCTTATAGCTCTCTCCTCTTGTTTTAAAGGGGACATTACTTGAATTTACAAAATGGAAGCCATGATTATTTTTAAGCCAAGTTAACCCTCCTCTAGAGTTGACATCAGTCAAACTCGTTCTTAGAAGAACTCTATTCGCATAAGAAGCATACTCTGCAAATTTCCAGTTTGTAGTTATAACTGTTCAAAAATATAAATTTTTTATCCGTACACCAAAGCAACTCCGTATTCTAATCGATTTCAGTAAAACGCGCTATTAGCAGATCTTTACTCAACAAAAGAAACATGCGTGCAAAATTTTATGCTGTAAAAATGAAAGTTCAAAAATGAAACCTTTCTATGCCTAACGCTCTCTTAAACCTGAGCAGCACCTCTTGGCAGTAGTTTTTCCCAAAACCCGATCTTAGTGGGTTTCTACAAGACAAAAGAGCCATGATTACCGGATTTCAGGTCTATCAGTTCCAAAATAGTCATTTTTTATCCATACACCCCGTAACTGCACAGGAAAATATATCTCGCTAGAACTCATTTTTAGCTGATCCCCACTAAATAAAAGAAACATATTAGGTAAATTTCAAGTATGTAGATCAGGGGCGTAGCTACCGCCGTATCAGCCGTATCAATGATACGGGACCCCCATGTGTTACTAAACATGTGTAAGGACCTCAGCATGTGAAGGTACAGTCCCACTAACAAGACTCCCATATCTAAAAAAGGGCCCCGAAGGAATCTTAATACATTTCCCACACAGAATTAACTACGTCAGTGATGTAGATAGAATAGTTCATACGCTAGAAATGTAATCTAAAATACCTCCTACACCCTCCCAATCTCCGTAGGAACTCGAATTCCTCCAATTCTGTTCCTAACGAGTATCTACCAACAAAAGTAGCATGCGTACAAAATTTAAAGCATTTAGGTCTAATACTATATAGTTCTGGAGATCTTTTGATGAATGAGTCTCTTTTCTACTTTATATATATAGATTTATATCATGTACAGCAAATTTTTCACATATAATAGAAAATGTATCATATATAACATTATGTATCATAGCCCACATCTAATATCTTCTTAAAAGGAAAATATTTACCGAAGATACAAAAATCCTTAAATACGACAGAATGTATCACAAGATATTATATATTTTAAATGTTTCACTTTTTATCATGCATGTGTGCATATGCATCTCAAATAACTGTAAAATAATTTTAAGAAGCCCATTTATCTCATCATTCTGGTTTTTTACAATAAACCTCCATGGAAATGGTAAAAAAAAATCTTATTTTCAGTCCAAAAACGAAATATACTCTCTTTTTCTATCCTTACAATTAATGAATTCATTTGTTTGACTTCTTAAAGCTTCTAAGATCAAAGCGGAAATGAAATTTAAACTGTTTACATTCAACGGATTTCTTTACAAACCTTTCACCTTTTCATTTAAACTCTAACTTTATTCTTCGTTTTACCGAAAAAGGAAAAAAAAAAATACTCTTTCAAAGACACTTACTGAAGCCATTTATCTTCACAAAATGTCAGACGCCCAAAAATAAAAAGTTGACCCGAAGGAATAGCGTTAAGCGTACGTCTTTCATTTTACAACCAGTCAACCAAATCGCTTAAAAGATTCATATAAAACAAATTTGGGTTGCTTAGAGGAGTTAGTTAAAAGGATTAATGACATAATAAAATCTTTTAACGTTTAGTTTAGTTAAAAAGATTGATAGTATTATAATTTCTTTTAGAAAAAGCGTGTTTAAAATCTTTATTTAATCGTTAAGTTAAAAAATATATAAATTCTTGCTTGCGAAAAATTAAATAAGGTTTCCTTAAAGGAATCGAAAAAAAATTGATTTATTTATATATTTATTTCTGAGTATCTTTAAATATGATATTGGATTAATTTTCAATCTACTAAATCAAATCGTAACATAAAAACAACCCAATATATATATATATTTTAAATTTAATATAAGTGAGAAATTGAAATATAAAAAAAAAAAATCATTTTAAAGCAATATTCTGCAGTTCAAAAGTGATAATCATTTGCAAATAAATCATTTTTATGAGAAAATTAAATTAAATATTGAGATAAAATTCCTAAATAAGAAAAAGTTTTTAACTATATCTCAGAATCGTCTGGTTTTATATTTACGAATATGATTTACCTTATTTTAATTCATTATTTTTCTTCAGTCAAAGTAATTTTCCATTGCAAGTGAAATAATTGCTTGCTATAGTTATTTAATAATTTTTTACTAAAGTATGGCTTTTTCATTCAGATAACTTTAATGTAAAAAACTAAAAAACTAAAACTATAATTAAATTTGTTGTCCAATTCACCATCTCAATTATATTTTCATACAATAGCTATTAATTTCAAGATTATTTATTTATAAATATTATTTTTATTTCAGCAAAGTAACTAACTTTTTCGTAGCAGATAAAATTATAAAGATTACACACATCAGAGTACCAAAGGATTTTTTTTCTTTTGTGAAATAAGTTATCACATACATATATAAAAACATAAAAAAAAATAATTCACAATAGAACAGTTATATTCTTATTTATAATCGAAATAATCTTTTTGCATAGCTAATGATATAGTTCCTTCACTAAAAGTTAATGAATCTCTTCAAAAGAAGATAATCAAAAAATAACCGTTATCCGCACGCTTTGCTGGGTATTCATGACCATGTAAAACTATATATCCTTTTCAAGTTATTGTATTCTAAGCCCTTCTAAATCCTAGTCCACAAGTAGTTCCTCCAAATGTATTAAAAAAAATTCCTAAAAAACTCCCCTCTTAATTTTAAACCCTTAAACGGTTTGCTGGTGCAACATATGGGCTACTGGAAGTCGATCACAACCAGTTTGCCGAAAGATATACGGACACTGATATTTTGTTGTTCCTTTCTTTGTTTTACATGTTATATTTAATTCTTATGGTATATTATTAAGCGTTAGAGTTTTGAGGGTAATGCATTTTGACTTTGGTACTGAAATATATTTCATCAGACAATTTTCTTGTGGTGAGGAGGGGAATTTTTCTCCGATGAAAGCAGGAGAATGCTTAAAATTCATGTTCTGCTGTTTTCAAAGCTTTTTCATTCCAACTGACAATTTTTTAAATTACTGATAACACTAACAAGAAAAACATATTTTTATAGAAGGATGAATTAAATTTGGATACAGATTCAGAACTGTCAACTAATTACTTGGATTATTCTTCAGAAGAACACACTCACAAACCCTCCAAATGTTTGTAAAAGTACAAACAAAAACAAAAAAAAAAACGTTTTCCAAAATATTTGAAAATTCTTCATGGGATTCAGAGTGGGCTTACAAAAAGCAAACCTTAAAAGCTTTTTGTTCTACAAATTTAAGCAAAAAATGGTTTCAAAACTTTCAAATATGAAATTAAAATAAAATTCTTCCCTTTTTTTATTGTATTAAGTATTGTTCTTAGTTAAATACACTAAAAAAATAGCATTGTTTAAAAAAATTTTGAGTAAAATTGATCGGTTAGTGGGAAAAAAAGGCCAGGTCTTCAGTTTCTAAAACAAAAGTACATTTATCATTAACGGCCCCTCGTAGTTGAGGCAGTTTCTTAAACATCATTTTCAGGGGATCTCTATTCATTAAAGAAATATCCTTGCCAAATTCCAAGTCTTTTAGAATAGTGGTTCACAGAAACGATATATTTCAAAAACTATAATGCCCTCGTAACATCCTGCAATACTTCCCTCTCAACTAACGATGTGATTTCTACAAAACCCGTTCTTATCCGATCTCTACACAACAGAAAAAATGTTTGCCCAATTTAACCCCTTAACGTTTGCCCATACACCGTACGGACTACTGAAAGCTCTTCACAGCCAGTTTTCTCGTAAGCTGTGTAGACACTAATATTTTCTTCTTTCTATCTTTCATTTGCACTTTTTTTTAATTCGTATAGTGAGATTATTAGTGATAGTGTGAGTTTGTCCATTGTACTAAAATATTTCTTATTCGGGATTTTTTTTTTTTTTTTTTGTGGTGAAAGCATGAATCTTTCATTGAAAGCAGGAATTCAGATTCTTGAAGGTATTTCATAAATACTAGGGATTGACAAGTGAATGTGCAATTTGTTGCTTGAGAAGAAATTAAAATGGAAAGATAATCCAAAAAAGACGATATTATCGCTGTCCTCATTGCAATGTGGAGACTTAGTATTGCACCATGCTTCAAATTGTGTGGACATATATACATGCAAACACACATACAATCCTCAACCGTTTGAAGAACGGGAACGGACATAAAATATTTTTGTTAGTATGAAAGAAAATATATTAGGATATATGAAACATTTCTTCATAGCATGAGGAGTGTATTTAAAAAAAAGCAAACATTTAGTGGGTTTTACGTTCGACAATTATAAAATAGAAAATATTGTGAAAACTTCAAAAGTGAAAATTAAAAATTCATCCACATTTTCGCATTCCGTTAAACATTATGTGTGTGTGCTAAGTTATGTTAGTTATAAACAATAAAAAAATTGGGCTTTGCTTAGAACAATTTTGGCAAAAATAGAATTGATCGTTCACGTTTATAAATCGAATAATTAAAAAAAAAAAAAGAAATTTTTGTCTATAAAGCCATCGCAAGTTCTCTTAGGAGTTGAATTTTCGAAATCCCGTTCTTACAGGATCTGTACTAAATAACACAAATAATATAACAAACTTTTTTAATTCAATTTCTACTTATATCAACAAAAAAAATTATTTTAGTTTTTATTAAATAGTTATCATTAATATAAGAAAGTATATATACATATGACAGAAACACAACATTAAGTGGCAATTAATTTTTATTAATTATCATTAAAGTATTGTATTTTCATCTAAAACAATCATGTATCGTCAAATTTCAGTTTAACTGAATGCTTTTAAATGTGAGGAAAAAAAATCCTATAAAGTTTGACCCAAGTCGCTAAAAATTAAGCCAACGTGGCTGTATCCTTAATTCTTTAAATAATTAGTTACAGTCAATAAATTTTAATTAATTATAATTAAATTATCGTATTGTCACCCAAAACAATAGTGTATAGAAAACTTCAACTCAAATGAGTGTTATAAAATGTGCGAAAAACAAACCTTTTCAAGTTTTTACACAAGTCATCAAAAGTGATGTCAACGTGGCTGTATTTGTAATTCTTTGAATAATTAGTTTTAATCAATTAATTGTTATTAATTATAACTAAAATACCGTATTGTCATCCAAAATAATCGTGTATATAAAATTTCAGCTCAATTGAGCGCTTTAAAATGTATTTTATTAAGGTTTGAAAATTTGAATAAGAAAAATATATAGAGAGTGTGAGCTAATAGTAGGAATTAAAAAAAAAATTCTGCTACTAGATTTCAAGACAAGGTCTAAAAGTTACAAAGATCTTTGATGAGGTAGTGTGTGAGTCCCTTTTCTCATATATAAAAATATAGATAGATAGATTCAATGCGTTGTATTATAAAGAAGGGAAAAATGAGTTTTTAACTATCACTGCCTTTAGCAAACCGATAGCGATTAACTAAGGAAAATGCATTGCAATATAAGATAATGAAAACGATTAATCTAATCTGAATCTATTCCATTACAGATTAGCGATAATGATTAACCTATAATCGGATATATTCATATTAACTAAAGTACTTAGATAAAAGCAAATAAATTCAATCACCTTCATAACATTAAATATTTTTAGATACCAGATGCCACATGAACCATATATTAACAAAGTATAATTACAAAAATGTGTATCCAAAAATATACAAAAATTTAATGATGAGTATGATATCAGATCATTTGCATTTAATAAAGATGATAACATGATAAATTTCCAGCATCTAATAACAAAAAAAATATATGATTTAAGAAAAGCACTAACATATTTTCTTAAAATTCATAAGGGAAATGCTTTAGCAGGAGCTATAATGTAGTAAACTAAAATGAGTAATGAGTGCTATGAAGGTCATATTTGATATTTTCTTTCTTTTTATACCGTTCTATATCAATTTTATTTCTCAAATTTTACTTTCAGTTATCTTTCCGTTCTATCTTTCTGTAGCTTATGCAAATTACGGGTAGCAAAAAGTCCCTAAAAAAACAAAATAAAAAAAAACATTTCGCAGGTTTAGCATCGATAAGACACGGTTTTTTTTTTTTTTTTTCAAGATAAAAAAAAATTTAAAAAAACAGTCGGTAGGGGGCGTTTTGTACATAAGTGAAAGAAAAAACTTGCAAATAACAAAAATAGTAGTACCGAAACCTTTATTACAGCAGCATATGTTCCACATGTGAAACACCACAGGGAATACCACAGCACACACAAATCCAGCAAACATGTCCCAAATCCAGCAACGGCAGAATGCAAAATGTCCGGCTGTACACATGACAACCCTCGGTCTTTCAATTCCGATAGATTGGATGGACGGGATAGATACAGCTGAGATTTTAAATATCCCCACAGCCATAAGTCTACTGGTGTCAGATCTGGAAACCGAGGAGGCCACTGAAACCTGCAACATTTGCTAATGATTCTTTCTTCCCCGAACGTCTCACGGAATTTACGCAGTGCAATAGTCGCTGATTCCTCGTTCACGTAAAACAGCTTCACCAACAAAGCTTTGTCTTCCCCACTAGGCATCCTTGTTCACTTTGTTGACATACAACGGAGAACTGAATCTGGATCACGAGTATCAGTATCATTTGCATATTTCCATCTAAGTCTTTTGTATCAGTGTCACCTTTCGGCTGTTTTGGAATTTTTTTCCATTATCCTAAGAAAAAATCCCGTGAGTTATCTATGCTACACGTACAAACCGTTTTAAATGTTGTTTAATTTCCCGTGTTTTATAAATTTTTAAATTTTTACAGACTTTTTGCTCACCTGGTATATGAGTTAAAATGTGGCCGTGGAAGCACGGTAGTCATGGTAACGAATTTGTTAATGGCATACTGGAATCACAGATAAGAATCCCAACGCCACTGAAAATTATCCGTGAAGAAGAGCTGATGAACTCTAAATGTACCGCGGGTCGAGTGAGTGAGTGTTGGGGGTTTTTGCGCAAGAACCAGTTTTGGCTAAACTGCGCCAAACATTCGCCAAGACATTAAAAAAATAAAACCAATAAAAAATTAGATAAAATTTTAATTAATAACAGGTAAGATCTTAAAATATGCATAAAAGTCAATTAGAAATGATTTTAAAAAAACAGCGATTGGTGGGGGAGGGGGCAATCCCCCACCAAACTCAAAAAGTAATGAAAAAAGTTATTTTTTATATTTAGTGGGTGTTATAGCTAACTCTCCCTTGTGATAGATTTTACCAGCTTTTTTGACATTATCTAGATTCGAATCAAGCTCATCTTCCACGTCATGTACTATCATATCTTCCTCATCCCTTGTATATTCGACAGGTGCTGATTTTCTAGGCTTATGAGGAGCCATCTTAATTTCTATTTTTGGTTTTGTAGTGTTAGATGTGTTTTTAGGAGATGTTTTTTCCTACGAGGTTTTGAAGTTTGCTTTGCATCCTGGGATATAGCAGGTATGGTATTGGATGTAGTGGTGGTAGTTTCAAGAACAGGACATGCTGGTAAGGGTGTAAACATTGATACTGTGGATGAGGAAGATGCACAGAGATAGATAAACTATTAGATGTGCCGGGTGCAGTATATGTCAAAGGAATAGGTGGTTGAGATTCTGATGACAATGTAACTGTGACAGAAGATGTGGATGGTAAGAGTTGTGCCTGAGTTGATGTAGAGGATTTAGTAGCTGCAGGGACTGAGAAAGCGGGTCGAAGTGATGCCATTGGTTGGGCGTGTAAATTTGAAGTGGGGGTGCCAATTAAGATGCCATCCTCATCACTTGACCATCGTTCCAAGTTACGTGGTCTGTCTCTAATAGCATTCATATTACTTCAGAGCTCGCGAAAATTAAATCATATTAAGAAGTTATAGGTATAGTACCTTCTTTTCCAGTATAAAAACTATTCTCTAAGCAAACGGGGGGGGGGACGAGATAGCAAATACATGAAGAAATACTATAAGAGAGATTATCCAGGATTAATTTGTGTGAAGAAGATGACGCAATTTGATTCAAAATTTTTTACATGCCTAGAGATGCATCTGCAGATTTACATAGATTTAAATTTAATGGTGGTTGCGACTTTACCCTCAAAGCGGTCTGCACGTAAAATTCCGCCATTCCAGAGATGCTTTTTCTGCCTTCAACAAGATTCCCAAAAGCGGCCGAGCCGCATTCTTAAAAATACGGCTCAACCGCTTTTGAGAACCCCACCTGAAAGCAAAAAAAAAATATGTGTGGTGCATTTTTGAAGTAGCTCCAGAATAGCAAGACTTTAAGTGCAGTCCGCTTAGAGGGTTAATATTATTTAATCCAGTTATATCTATTCCCCTGTCCATAAAAAAATTATTTGTTTTGCTGTTACTTTCAAGCGGAGAAATATAATTATGTTTTAACAAGAGAAAAATTTGGTTAAATTATTAATTTGTAAATCTGTATATCTAATTATTTTAAAAAAGCTTCAAAATCGGATGGTTCCCATAAAAACAAGCAATATAATAAATAAATAAATAAATTCCTACTTTGAATGGATGGATAGAAATTAATTTTATTAACGACTGAAAATTGGATTGGATATATATACATATATAAATAAAAAGATATAGGGAAAGAGTGAACTAATAGTAGGGATTGAAAAAAAGAGCATGATTTACTTGCATTGTTGTAACAATACACACCCGCTTTGGCTGAAAAACAGGTTTTCGACACCAAGTTTTGTCTTTGTTTTAACAGTTACTTTGTTACAACAAATAGAAACAAATCTAAGTTGGCGTCAAACACCGATAATTAATTAAATTAAATTAATTAATTAACTAATATTCGAAAAACTCTATTAACATCAAGTGCCATCCACTACAAGTCTTAAAAAATTTATTTGAACTTGATTGGATAAATGGAAAGTATTTTATTAACGATTGAAACTTTGTTCAAGATAAATATATAAATAAATAAACATATAGAGAGAGATAGTAAGCTATTATAGTAGGAATTAAATAAGCATGGAAAGAAACCTACATAATGATTCCTATATATATAAGTGTTTAATATAATGAATATATCATACTACTTTGCTGTNATCTGTTTTGACGAATTTTCTCATTCCCCTTTTCAACCAAACCATCACTAACAACCGAAGCATCACGAACAACATTAACATTCTATGCTTCGTCATGAACTTCGGTGCGCCGATCGTGGAATTGTGGAATTCTATTTCGCCCTCTTATCATACCTCTTTATCATAAATTTCTAAAAGTCGACGATGAATTTAAACTAGCTTGTGTTAAAAAAAAAGAATAATAGATCACACTACACAGTCTGCGGGATCAGCAATCGTCTTAAGGTATGTGACTACCCAAAAATCCTCGATTTGTAGAAAATTTTCGAAATTTTTCTTATGTTTTAATATTATAGCCCATACGCTTAAGATTCCAAAAATACTTTATTTTAGTTCCTACGATATTTAGAAGCTAAGTTATAGCTTATTTAGTAAACCGGAAATGGAATTTTCAAAACCGGAAATGGGTGTTTAAGGAGACATAAAAATGTAAACAAATAGTTTGAACGCCTTTTTCGTGACTTTTAAGCAATATAAATATTTAATATTTATTGTAAATATAGATCAACGTATCCTTTATTTATTTATTAATACTTTTTTAATCTGGCAACTGTTTTTTTTAATTCAAGCTTGTTTTACTGAGTGGCAATAATATTATCGTTTATAGTTTGTTTACATTGTTCATTCTAAAGCGTTCTTCTTAATTATTACTTACTTTTGATATTTTTTACAGTTTATTCATTCATTTTCATTTAATTTTAACGTTTTATTTGACTGTGATTTATTTGAAAATGCCAAAAGCTAGATCGAAAGTGTCCAGAAAGAGAAAGTTTTATGGTAATAGGTTTACCAAGTTAGCACAAAACAGTAATAATACGTCTGCAAGTGAGGCGAAATTGAGCAGTTTTGATGTGCCTGAACCTGAATTTCATGGTTCTACAGGGAATATAATTATTAATTTCCAAGCTTTGATGGGAATTATTTCAATCCTGTGTTGTCCGGAATGTTATGCAACTGGATTGAAACTGTCAGAAGATTCTAGGGAAGGACTTTGCTCTAACTTGTGTGT
>BMAV01027077.1:118966-146864 GCA_019973955.1 Trichonephila inaurata madagascariensis
AAATGAATGTGAAATCTGAGCATGAATGTTCAAATTACAAAGGATCTTCTGGAAACATGGAAGCTGTTGGAGCTTTCAGAATTTTTGAAAGGTCACTAATCAAAAGAGACCTGCAATACACCGAGTACTATGGTGATGGTGATTCCAAGGGCTTTTTACAAGTGAAAGATATATATGGTGAAAACAGTGTCACAAAACTTGAATGTATAGGACATATACAAAAAAGAGTAGGCTCACGTTTAAGGAAACTAAAAAAGAACACCAAAGGACTTGGTGGAAAGGGGAAATTAACTGATAAATTTATTGATAAACTGCAGAATTATTATGGGATTGCCATCCGAAGCAATGTTGGATGCCTCGAAAAAATGCAATCTGCTGTAATAGCTGCCTTCTTTCACTGCTGCTCTAGCAATCAAAATCCCATGCATGGGCAATGTCCAACAGGGAAAGATAGCTGGTGCAAGTATAAACAAGCATTATGTGATGGTAAATTATATGTAGACAAAACAGCAGGCCTTTCAAATTCAGTGATTAAAGTGATAAAGCCTACTTATTTAGCACTTTGTGATAAGGAGTTGCTAAAAAAATGCTGTCATGGCATGACTCAAAACAATAATGAAAGCTTTAATAATGTATTGTGGTCTGTTTTGCCGAAAGAAATTTTTGTTCATAAAAAAACTTTGTTTTTGGGTTCACACATTGCTGTCATCTTATATAATTCTGGTTATTTAGGGCTGTTGCCTGTATTTAATTATTTAGGTATAGAAATTGATCCTATGACACTTAAAAATTATATGGGAATTGACACAGAGAGAATTCAAAAATCGAAACGCCAGTCATTACCTTCAACAAAACTCACCAGAAAAAAGCCAAAAGCCAAAAAAAAGTCCAAATTAGCTAAAAATGAAGCTAAAGAGGGCTTAAGCTATAAATATGGGGAGTTTTGAAAATGTTTTGTAAGTAGAAAAGTAATTATTTAGAGTTAAAATTATTAAATGTGTTTTACGAGAAGCTGTTATTCAATATTTTTCTTCATGATAAAGCTTACTACACAAAATATTTTTAAGATACTAAATCTAAATATTCAGAACATGTTTTATGTAGTTCTATCTGTGTTATGAATCAAAATCTAATCTCTGTGTATATATTTATGTACTTAATTGCTTTTTTATGGGAAAAAAGCATTAATTTTTTAAAAAATTGAGTTTTTGCATAAAATTTGGCATATTTAAAAAACTTCCAAAAGCATTACAAATTTTTTGATTCCTATCACAGATAAAGATGTTATTTATGTACTGTATAAATATTATTTGAATATATTTATTAGAATTTTGTGTACAAGATTTGTCGTAACTGCAATTTTTCACCAAAATTTCGCTAAAAACGACAATTGTTATAGTATACAAAACTCTCCAGAAAACAACAAAAGGGTAAAATAAATGGCCAAATCAGTTTTACATGAAGCTAAAAAGAGCTTGAGCTATAAATATGGAGAGTTTAAAAAGTGTACAATTAGTAGAAATTTTTTCATTTTGTATTAAAATCTTTAAATGCATTTTCTGAGAAACTATGTTTTTCAATTTTTTTCTTCACGGCACAGTTCACTACAGAATTTCTTTTTAAGATATTGACCTGAAATTTTCAGAAAATGTTTTATTTAGTTTTATCTGTTGTCTGGACTATAATCTAATCTCTGTGTATATATTTATTTATTTTATTGCACTTTTTGTGAGAAAATAACATTAGTGTTTTGTAAAAAATTGAGTTTTTGTGTAAAAATTGACATATTTCAAACACTTTTAGAAGTATTTACAAATTTTATAGCTATCAACACAGATAATAATGGCATTTATGTACTGTATAAATATTATAAGAATATATTAATTAGAATTTTCAATACAATCCTTACCGCAACTGCAATTTTTCACTAAAATTTCACTCAAAATTCCCAATACTTCCAAAATTAATTTTAACTTTGTAAAAACTGTATTGGAATTCTTACTTTTATGTCCCCTTTCAAATAAAAAAATGTTTATTTAATTGAAATTTTATATATTTCAAAAAAAGTGCTCCGAAGGTAGTCACATACCTTAAAAAAAATCATTAAAAAAAAAACAAACAGGAAATTGCTACATGAAATTCTTACAAGTTTAATATAATTATATTTAGATTTTACGCGCTGAATGATACTTTGCTGTTAAAATAGATTTGTGTTCTTGAATTTACCTTAATTTCAATTCTCAAACTTTATAAAAATAAAGCAATGCTTTTTCAATGGAGGATGCAGTTATTGAAATCAACTTGATAATGTCTTCCAATTTTTTTTCCGTATTATTTATTTAAGAATTTCCCTCTTGCACTTGGAAAAATTATTAATAAAAAAAAAGTATTTTGAATTTCTTGTGATTAAAAATTAAACCTCTTTTTCTTTTAAAAAAGGACTAACATTTTTAAACGTCGGAATTCAATAGAAAAACGTGGTGGGGATTATACGGGTGTTAAAAACAATTATGATTTCAAGAAGAATAAGGCGTGCCATTTAAGAAACTAAACTCTTTTTCAAACCATACCTCTCGATATTCAAACCATTTTATTGTAATTTGTGGCTTATAGAAGGATCTTTATTTTTAAAAAAAGTGAACGAAATTCATTTGATAGTTAATGGTCATCTCTATGCATTAAAAAATTAGAATTACGTTTTATATATATATATATATAATTTCTGTTATTATTCCTCTTACTCAAGAAATATTTAGAATTATATTCAGTTTGCAGAAGTTCCGAGAGCATACCATGCTAGGAATTTTTTTTTTTAAGAGTACATTTTGAGAACGAGAAAATGATTAATTGAACATTTTCGAAATTCAAACCAAATTATTTTTACAGAATATAGTTGTACACATATATATATTCACTCTCATTATATAAAACAAACATAACTTTTATTTTATTGTGAATTAGTTTGAGTCTTGATATCGCGCGCTGAGTATTTGCTATGTAGAGGAGTTAGTGTATGTTAAATGGAGTGAGTGTGAATAAGTGAGTATTAATGTCGTACTGTTCAGCTACACGAAGGCTTTTGGCGACGGGCAAGCCCCCCTCCTAACTAGCACACCACACCAATGGGAGGACGTTTCAGTTCTCAACAGATTTAACTTGCATTGCTTCCCTACACGACGGGTCTTTAGTGGTATTGGGCTCGAACTCGTGACATGCCTGCCACGATCCGATACCTTGACCACTGGGCTATCGCGACCACTATGTTAAATCGAGGCTTACATCAGTGTAGTCAAGAAGTTTGAAGAGTGAAGTGCTACCTTATATAAGTACCGTAGTCATCACTTAACAAAGATTTAACTCTGCACTTCTCACGCAGTGTATGCCATATCCAGTATCTAACTTTTTTCAACGCTCCTTCTAAACTTTTTTGGAAAATTGTTATTTTCTCGTATAGCTAACTTTAAGGGCATATCCTTTGAGGTGCCTTAGCTTATAGGCGAAATTTAAATGTACATTTTTGGATAGCGCCTCTTCACCCTGTGCGTGAATCGCTGTTACAGTTCTGAATGCATGAGTACATTTTAAGCCTTCCTTATGCTGTGACGTATTATTATAGCTATGATGAAGAAAAGTAAAATTTAAATAATTTAATAGATACAGTATTTAATAGATATAGTAAAATAGTATTTTCGAATGAAGAAATTCTCCTCGTGGTTATGATGAGGAAGAATCAAATGATGAAGAGTATAACAGCAAATATGATTCCTCCTCTGAAATCGATCCAGATTTAGAAGAGGGAGACACTGTTGAAAATTAATGTTTTACATTTAGAGACACAAACAAATGTAGGAAGAACGTAATTTTAAATGAGAAAACTGGTACACACACATCTTATCAACTTTCAGATAATCTTTTGAAAAAAGAAACTATTTTTGAAACAATAAGAAAAAATAAAGAGAAATTTCAAAATTTTTTGAATTTAAAGAGTATAGAAGTTGACTCATATATGTTAAGTTTTAAAATGACAAAGATAAAAAAAATTAGTTCCAGTGAAAACATCGCACACACTCACGACGAAACTAAAGGAGTGTATAAACAATGTACTGAATGACCTTATAAAAAGAACAGAAAAACTAAATTTACGTGTGAAAATGTAATAAACATATTGTATTTCCTTTTCTTTCTTTTTAACTTTTGTACACAAATTTTACGGTAAAAACAAAATGTAAACACCCTTGGGTATGAGCTATCCTGTGCGAGATTTGTCGGTCATTTTTTTCTCGAGAGTGATGCTGGGTTAAAATTATGAGATATGTTTCCAAAAGCCCTCTGGTAGCTTCAAGTTACGATATTAATGAATAATCAGTCATTCATTTTATTGTGAAGTACAAGTAGCACTAAAATAATTAAGATTATTCTACAAGAGGCTTTATAAATCTTTGAAAAACAAACATTTACCGACTCAAACAATTTTACAAATTCGTGGAGCGCTCTATAAAGCAAAGCCAATGCATTGTTTATCTTGAAACAAAACAGCATATTTTGAAACTTTGAAAACAATCATTTATTTTTCTGTCGGTGGCAATTAGCCATACATTATTCCTCTTCTATAGTAACCCTATTCTTCATTCTTTTCCAAAGAATTCAAATTTATGAAAACCAAAACGATTATTTAAGGCATTCAATTCACATTTAATTCACAAAACAGTTGCTCCGATACCTCAACCTCGAAACAAAGTCTCTTCCCATAGGATCCCTAATACCACGTGATAAGTCATAAATCATTTTCAAGGGGAATAAATTTCATTTCCCCCCTCTCGGAAGGTTTCTGAATCTGACGTCACTTATTACGTAAGAATGGATTGGGGTGTGCAGAATCGTTGAGGCAACTGTGTGTTTGGAATTCTTGCACAAAAGGTCTTTTATCATCTGCTTCAGTGGAAATGGAGTTGAATCAAGTATAAAAGTTTCAACACATTTCTTTGTCTCATCTATTTAAATTGAATAGGGGCCGAGAGAAATGTAACGTTTAAAAAAGTATTTTTATTGTTCAGGGATGAAGAAAATAGAGAGAATGGGAAATTATTTTTATTTCAGAAAACCTGTTCAATGCCATTCTGGCGGAAATGAGTAGGTTGATGTATTTAGAAGTGATACAGAATTGCTATTTACTTTTGAGCTTTTTTTATATCTTGGATTTTGTCAATAGAAGAAATTGTATCATCACTTATTTGAGAATGATACTGCGAGGTTTTTGAAAGATAATCCATCATTTTTAACAGCTTAAAGAAAGAAAATAAAATTCATATGCGGTTTTTAAGTATCGAAGAGTATAAAAAAACTTGAAAAGGAATATTAAATATTAAGTAAGAAGGCCTGATATATTTAAGGATGTCATATTTTGATTTATGTTTAATACAGGTGATGTCCACTTATATTTATATTCTAAACATGGCAAATATATTTTAAAAGATGAATGAATATATTTATATATATTTATATTTAAATATATGTAATTCAATCACAATTTAATAATCAATTAATATATATATATATATATATATATATTATCACTTTTTTGTAAAAGTTTAACCCCTCGGATAACTAAACATTCCTAGTTTCTAAATTTACTGTGCCTATTGACCCTTTTTTATATCAAATCGTGGTCATGAACTTAAAACTAAAATACCTATTTGCATTTTTTCTTTCAAATAGGCTGAACTTTGGCAGTAGAGTCTTTTCAGACACGGTATGTCCTCAAGAGTGAGAACCATTTCATGGGTGACACCATCCAGTAATGGCTCCCGCTTCTAAGTTTTTGACGCTTTTTGAAGTGAAACTTCTTTAGGCTCGAGAGTGAATGGAAAATTTGCCTAGTTTTAAGTTAGGGTGAAAAAGCGAACGGAAATAAGGGAGCGGGGGACACCACGTGACTTACGTCATATCGATAAGAAAGTTGGACGATTGCGAAAGGGCTGCTTTGGACGAAAGGTGCTCAGGTATTGGAAACATGGTTATCTGGGCCATCAATTCATGTTATTGACAAACAACCCTTCGGAAGAAGAAATAGTGATATGTAAATTAAGTTTACTTTATATAGTCGGCAGTGGTGCACAAAATGGGGTGTCCTAGGGAGTCCCCCCACAAAGCCCTTGATTTTTTTCTGATTGATTATGATTCTAAGTATATAGTATATAGAACTTAATTAAATTTCTGTTATTAATGACTTTTTATTAATAAATACTATTTATTTATTCAATGATTAGTTTTTTACTGTATTTTGTTCTGGAAAATCTACAAAATCAAAAGGAGTATTATACAAGAAAGGTCAACTTTCTTACCCGGCCCCCCCCCCTTGAAAAACTCTTGTGTGCGCTACTAATAGTCGAGGTTTTCTAGGAAGAAGAGTGTAGGACTGGATGTAAACCAGAAATGTGTGGGTGTCAGGTGAGATTGTTACTAACAGGTGTCATTATTGAATTATAGTGATTAAATACCTATTAGGGGAAAGATTTAAAGTGCCGATTGATCACTGAGGTTTAACTAATATTATATTAAATAGGATAATAGATTAGATCCTATATAAAGTAAGAATCGACTTTGATAGTCTCCTAATCATTCGTGTATTTCGTCGTTGTTCCCCTTTCGCGGTTAGAACCGAGGCATTCTCCTTCTGTTATTAATTGAATTTTTGTCGTTATTTTGTGTGATCAATAAATAGATTGATTGGATCATGGCTAGTGTTTCTTCCCTACCCCCTGCACATTTAGGTGCCCAAGAGAGAGGTGAGGACCTCTCACATAGTAGTATGTATTCAAACTAAAACGCTGGCATTTAAATATAGAAAAGAGTTTTTTCCCTCATTAAGATGACTGTCTTTGTAATGATACAAATGGTAATACTGTTTTCTGCTCAAAGCAAAGGAAAATTTGCTGCATTCACTTATCAAATCGGGATCACACGCATAAAAAAAAAATCAAGTGTTGATTATGTACATGAATCTTTTACACTGCCAATTTTTACGCATTTCATTTAGCGGGGATATTCCCTTCCTATTTAATCCGGCACATCTCACGCAGGGTATGTTACATCCACCATGTAACTTTTTTCAACGCTCCTTCTACACCTTTTTTCGAAAATGGATAGTTTCTCGTGTAGCTGACTTTAAGATCAAGCGCCCTTGAAGCGTCTTAGCTTGTATAGGCAAATCCTAAATATATAATGGGTTTTCCAATAAGGACTTGACAACTTTTTTTCAAAATAAAATGAAAACCATTTGAGATATTTCAAAAACTTTATTATCGGGTTGAAGTACATTCAAAACATTTATGAATGGAACTCGACTTCGCTGATATGGCCACCGCGGGCACGTTTGCAGCGGTCGATTCGTTGGACCCAATTTTCCATGACTCGGCCGTACATTTCGGCCGAAACGGCTGCTATTTCGCGTTCAATATTGGCTTTGAGCTCTTCCAATGTCGTCGCCTTATTAGCATAGACCAATGACTTGACGTAGCCCCAAAGAAAAAAATCTAGAGGCGTTAAATCGCACGAACGAGGCGGCCAATCGACTGGTCCATTTCTTGAGATAACACGCGCATCAAACTTGTTCTTCAATAAATCGATTGTAACGTGTGCTGTGTGGCTTGTGGCGCCATCCTGTTGGAACCACATGCTGTTCAAGTCCATATATTTCAATTCGGGGCAAAAATAATCTATAATCATGGCGCGATAACGATCACCATTCACAGTAACGTGGCGACCACTATCGTCGACGAAAAAATATGGCCCTATGACGCACCCGCCATGCAAACCGCAACAAACAGTTATCATTTGTGGATAAAGTGGTTTTTCATTAAGCACATGTGGATTTTCACCGCCCAATACCGCATAATTTGTTTATTGACAAACCCATTGAGCCAGAAGTGAGCTTCGTCACTGAAGATGATTTTGCGATGAAATTGATCATCTTGGCGCATCTTTTCCAGAGCCCAATCGGAGAACGTACGTCACTTCTAATGGTCCATCGGCTTCAATTCTTGAGTAAGCCTGATCTTGTATGGGTGTAAAGTAAGAACCTTACGCAAAATTCGCCATAAAGTGGTCGGCGATGCCCAACTCTTGAGAACGCCGTGGAATTGACTGATTTGGATCATTTGCTACGGACACTTCGACCAACCCGTAGTCTCACTGGCACGGCAACATCACACAACGAATATGTAGACTCAAATTTTTTCACTAATCTTGTTACAGCCTGTCTACTAGGGCGAGAATTACGACCGAAAATCGGAGTTAACGCTCTTAAGTAGCGGCCACCGATTCCTAATTTCTATAGTAAATTTTTAAGATTTGCAGACGTTGTTCGTTCGTGTACTTCACCATGATGAAAAGGTTATGTTTACTGAATAAACTGACAGTCACAGTTTGATGTTAAGTGAAAAGGCAAACTACTAAAAAACAAACTAAATTCAAAATTGTCAAGTCCCTATTGGAAAACCCCTTATTTTTGAATACCACCTCTTCAAGTATGTCATACCCTGCGCGTGAATCATTGTTACAGTTCTGAATGCATGGACACATTTTAAATCTTCCTAATGCTATGGCGTATTATTGTATTTATGATGAAGACATGTGATATTAAAGTAATTTGATAAATACAAAGTTTAATAGATATAGTGCATTAGTATTTTCGTATGAATAAATTCTCTACGCAGTTATGATGAGGAAGAATCAAATGACTTTGAAATTACATAGAATAACCATTTTTACGAATAATCTGACGATACTTAAAAGAAATATTCTATGAAATCCATTTTTTCCAAGATATATTGCAGCATGCGTTCTATGATGAATATTTTACCGAGGAAAGCAAATAGATTATAGCAGAAGTTGCGTTTTCAGCTGACTTTTTGATCGAATTATTTTTGTTCCGAAAAAGTAGTTAATATCAGAAGGTAAGTGTCTTATTTTTTTTACATCTTAAGGAAGACCTTAGAAAACGATTCGACTATTTATTTTAAGTGAACAGTGTATACACACACACAATTAATTTTACAGTTGAATAACTTTGTGGTACTTATACGTACCGACAGCACACTGGGTGTTGCAGCAAGAACTTAGTTTTTTTCCATCCGTGTAGCTTATTGTTGATTTTTGTCCTGTTGAAGCGTCATCACTGTACTGCAATAGAGTTATGCCTTTTTTAGCGTTTCTTTTTGCTTAACTGATTTATTTTGCTTTTTACATATTTTTTTTTATTTTAATGTTTTTAAAAAATTTTGTAACTTTTAATCCAAGTTTGTATTTTTTTATTTATTTATTTTGCCACAAAATTAAATGAAATATGTATTTTTATTTAAAAAAATTATATAACATCATTTTATTTCCTTTGTGTGTAACAGAGATTTAACAGTAGTTGCAGATGTTCAAGGTGCTAATATTATTTTTATTATTATTTCCTTTTCTTAGAGAGTCTGTGAAAAAAGAAGCTCAGTCTTCAAGACGCTTTGGATTTGTTATAGAACCTACCATCTGAAATCAGTGATGTACAAACAAATAATTTTTCTGATGAAGATGTCCCAGCACACTATATGCTACAATTCTAATTAGATTCTTAGGATGACGTTCAAGCGGCTGAACTCAAAGTGTAGTAGTTCATTTTAAGAAAATACTACATTTCTTACCCCAGGATGCAGTGTTTTATAAAACATTCAATCGAAACCTCACTCAAAATGCACAACGTGTAAGGAATTTCTGTGTATTAATGAAAAAAAAACTTCTTTGAATATCATCAAATTAAGTTTATGTGCAAAAAAAGTAAATAATTTTTTTAAATTTAATAATCTTTAAAAATGAATATTTGTGTTGTGTATAACATTAGTATTCTCTGGGGATATTTAGCATTTTTAAGAGTTAAAACTGGGTTAAAAAAGTCATTCGTTCATTTCGCATTGTCAGAATATTTGAGACCTTTATGTGCTGACGGTACTTTAAAGTACCAATTTAATTAATTAGCTCTAACGAATTAAATTTAAAAAAGTTGAGTATTTTATTTATGTATATCCCTTAATTTTCAATGCAGTGATCCAAAAAAAAAAATATATTGCATGAAAAAATTTGCAGTAAATCATAATTCGGTACATAAAGGGTTAAACACCACACAAACATGAGGACACTTTGATTGATAGATTTAACGTTCATCAGCTAGTACACATGTGAGACTTCAGTGGCACTAAACTTGATCTCATAACACGCCGGCAACGAGTCCATGACCATGACCAGGAGACTATCGTGGCCACTTTGCAGTCTACTGATGGGTCGAATGATTAGTTACAAAGTGGCTCTGCTTTAAGTGTAGTTATCTAGGCTTAATATGGTTCTTTAGGTTATTTTTCAGATTTAGAAATAATTCTTTAATATTTTTCAAACTCTTCAGAATGGTTTACAAAATGGCATCATAAATGCAAAAGTAACTGCTGCTTAACTGTTCTTTTAAAGCTGTTCAAACTAAAGAACATTTGAGTGACTGCTTTAACCTAGTGTTTATTGTCAAGAACTCGTAACCGGCTCGTTATGAATTCAAGTCCTAGTTTCTTTGAATGCAAAGAGTATAGAGGGGTTAACGTACATTGAATCTTTCGAATTTTAGTCATTCTGTTGTTGTTGTTGTTGTGGCTAACGCCACCTGTCTGACGTAGTCAGAACGAGGCCCACGAAATTCATCGTGGCAAAGGTCTAGAAGTACGCCTGTCGTTGGCCTAGGTCTTGAGCACCATACAGGTAACAGTACGAATTAGCGCTGCGAAATTCCCCGAACGGACGATAGATGGCGACGCAACCTATCTCCACCTCCATAATTTTGCCGTGGGACTGGATGGGAGGGAAATATTCTCCAGTCCCTTGCACTCGTGATTCAGCCCACAAGACTTTCGGACCCACTGATTTAACGAGCCCAGTCTGGAGTCCGATGCTTTAACCACCAGGCTACCCACGGCCCCACCGTCATTCTTTTAGCGTGGTGTAGTAGTTTGGAGAGGGGGTGCTAGTTTAGGTTTTATCTTCCTAGCTTGTGTGTGTGACCGATGTTTAAAATTACGATATGCGTTGCCATCTGCAAGAAAGTAGTTTAATAGTGTGCCGTTAATAAACACACCTTTTCACTCAGGAATCTTTGAACGAATAATTAAATATTTACTTTGATGTTAAAAGATATAATTTTTAATTTCCTACATAGAATGTAATAGTAAAAATTAATTTATTTAAATAATATTAAAATAACTGTTTTTAATTAATTTTAAAATGTTATACATGTTTTTGTCCCTTTGCTGTATTTATGGTATTTTATTTTGGCAAATATTAAAATTCCCCACACACTCCATTTTTAGTTTCAAAACCTTTAATAAAATGGTGATGTGAGAAGAACAATCAGTTTGAGTCCAGGTAAACACGTTATAAATAAAGGAGGAAAAACTTCAAATATGTGTTCTTTATTTAATGACAAATATTCACTTTTCGCTTCTCTTCATAATACACTTATTTTTCGGTTAATTTTCGCAAGGAGTAGAAAAATATGGAATCTACTGCATCTCATTATTGTGAACATTTCTTTATTCTTAACACATGTAAGATGTAGTAAGGTTATGAACATCTGATATTATTCCTGAGCTTAACCCTTTCGTGGGCCATTTATTTTTCTTTTGAATTCCTCCCAGTTTTTTTATGTTTTATTAACAATTAAGCAATAGCATTTAAGGAAACGCATTTTATTTTGCTGAATTTTATTTTTACATTTAAATTTCAGGCCTTCCCTTGGAACCATTTACAGTCATAAAGAAAAATAAATTTAATGGTGATTATTTGCCATGATAAGATGAGAAACATGTTCCAATGCACAAGGGTACATCACATTCTGCACACATGCAGTGGGTCCTCTTTTCTTTTCCTTTTGTGCTACATTGTCTACATCGTCTATAGTTGGAAAACATCTTTGGCATATGATTTTTCACACTGGCTAAGTGCGCATGATCCGGAACTGCACACTTCTTTCCTTGGAAGCCAGCAGGACTTCCTTTTTTTTTTTTTTTTTTTTGAGGAATATCTGTCTATTAGCTGACGAGATAATGCTATACGAAATGTTAGCTGGTCTAAAATTCTGTTTCTTTTGCTCACTTCCCACAGTATGAAACCGTTTACGATGCCAAGGTCAATAAGAAAATAAAAGATACGATGCCACCATTTTACAGATCTTCATCCTATTTGGTATCGTTCTTTTCTTTATAATAATATTAGGTAGATACTGGCACAAAATGTACAGAAATATAAGAAATAAGAAAGTGTTATTACAATAAAAACAGTGTTTTACTCACGTTTGCAGCAGAATCGTTGAGCAGTACAAATGTCACATCAAAACAGATGTAGTAGGACAAATCTCACATGAAGCTTTCAAACATTCGAAACCAAAATTGCCGCCAAGTCCATTCAGTCGATTGAACACTAGATGGGAGCACAAAACTGAAGCGGGAAATTGTGTTCCCACCGTTCTAATAGCAGCGTCAATATATTACAATGGGAATTGTGCTTCCCACGGGCGTATTTTGTAGGATCTTGTAGGTGGGAAGTAATCTTCCCACGGTCCATGAAAGGGTTAATAGACTAATATTCCCTTCCAAAATTTAAAAGAAGGCTTGCACTTAAAAATATATAAAATAATAAAACTATTTGATAGAGTATTACATGTTTAATTTAAGCATTTTCTCGTATAAATGTACAGATTCACTATGAAAATGTAATTAAATTTTAAGTGAAAGCTCTGCTTACAATATTTGATAAAAAAAAATATGTTTCTTTCAGCACAAGTTCAATAAAATTAACCTTGGATTATTTCAAAATTAAATTATCCAAAGATTAATAGCTTTCTAGTTATACGAATCTTGTGCTTTCCAAAAACAATTTTTACGTTGTCTCCTTTTCAGTTTATCCTAACGAACGAATTTAAATTTAATCGTGTACTATATAAATTTTTCTTTGAAGATTAAATAAAACACAAATGAAAATATACAAAAAAGAGATAAAGATAATATGTACGTGTGAAAGAAGACAAATGTTTTCCCAGAAATTACTTTCCTTTAGTGCAATTTTAAGAATTACTAATTACATTTTTACTAGGAGTTTCTAAGTAAATAAACACTCAAATATTTAAACACTAAACAGAAGAAAAAAGAACACAGCCCACGATGTATATGCGCACGAGAATGTAAATTCCATTGCTTCCCAAAAGTAAATTTTTTTGAAGTATATAGTACTGCACATGCTCAATGTTTTTATTTTACCAAGCAAAAATAAATTTTTATCACATGGTCTTAGGAAAATAACTTTTTTGATACTAACGTATTATACTTCTTTTACTCTTAAATGTCGCCAATTCAAAGTACGTCACAGAATTCTTCCACCACTATTATTCTTTTTATGATATACTCGGGAACGGTTTTCCGCTTTCGGCTGCCTATCATGGAATTTGGCGGCGTCTTTTATCTTAGAAAATTGATCGACGGTGTAATGTACATTTTTTATCATCTGAGGGATTGTGCTAAACCTTTTTCGGTGCCTACGTATTAGCATCACCACAGCAAAATTGGTGCCCCAGGAATCCCACCTTGAAATCAAAACTGTAAAAATTCTTACGTGATTTGCATTAAAAACCAACCAATCAATTAGATTTTGGTGGAAAATGGCGCTATTCATAGAAGTGTCAATTTGTCTGCGGTGACGCTAATACGTAAGTTCCCTTTTTTCTTATGCCTTTTGTAATGGCCTAAGTTAAAAAAAATACCATGGTAAATTGTTTACTCAAACTTGTAGTGAATGGTTTTAAACTTTAAACATCTTAATTTTAGAAGAAACGATATTGTCTAATATGGTACGATTTATGTTATGGTAATGATATTCTGGATTCGCAATGCTATTTATATCGGGGAAAACTTTTGTTCAATTTTGAAAGAATTATTACATTTTTTCATTTATTCTAGAAAAAAAAGTATTTACAATTATTTAATAAGGTAGTCCTTGAGAAAAACAGCCATTACGATGAAATCTTTGTTTCATATAAATTATCGACTTGCGTAAAATATGGCTAATCGTTTTTCATACATGAATTCCATAACTTGAAAAATAAGTTTTCGACTCGATCGTTGTAAAACATTTTAAACTTAACATGACTTAATACATTTCGAAAACATAGTTAAAGGTAAATTCGTGAGCAAGAAATATGATTTTTTTACAAACTAAAAATATATATTATAAACAATATATTCTTTTCCTCTAAGTCCATTTCAGTAATATAAAATAAGTAACATTAGTAAATAAAGTAATTTCCAGCATAATCATTTAAAAGTCTTAAATATTTCTAAAACACTTCTCTCGAATAATTTTATAAAGTTAATTTTAAAATTCCTATGAAATAATATAGTTTATTTCATAATATTTTTTTAACAAATACCCTCATTTACAATTAAAATTAAATTGTTATAAGAGATATTATTCGAAATCTTTTGTGATAAATAATATTTTGTGAATACATTTGCAATTACTTATTTCACGGTGTTGATTCATTTGAGATTTTTAAATAAATAAAACAATTCCTGTACGCAAAATTGAAACAAAAATGCTAATGAATTTTTGATAAAATATTTATATACGCATGTTTTAATTCAAGGGGGAATTAAAAAATTAACAAACTATATATGTATAAATAATACTACATCTATTCGGAATAATTTTATTGTTTAAAGATCCTCTTTTAATAATCGAAATGTTATAATAATGCAAATGTTACGCAAACGTAGACTTTATTTGCAACTACGTACAAGAATTTGCTTATGAATTCTGAAAAATTTTAATTGAATTTCTTTAGAATATTGTCTTTTCAGAAAAAGCTGCCTCTCATGGGTGCGAAAGTTAATTTCTAATGAAAGTTGCTTTTAATTTTGGTACAGGTTTACAAAACTATTAAAAAAGTAGTTTCCTTTGTACTTTTATTTGAAATAAATTACAATAAAATGAGTCAGATCATTAAAAATTTAGTATTCTGATTTTTTGCCATTTCTATTTCAAAAGATATTTATTTCTCCTTTGATCAATTTTTTTGATGATTCTTATTATAATCCTTTGAATGAATGTATTTAAAATTTTAAAAAAAGTGATTTGTTTACCTTTGAAAACAACGTACTTTCCACTTTAACTAAAATACTTTGCAAATTATTTTGTTATTTATAAATCTAAATAACCCCCCAAAACTTTGAAGTCTGTTAATAAATTAACGCATTTTAAATAAATGGCATAAATTCTTTTTTAAAATATATTGCAAATTTTCAGTTGATAACTATTATACCTAATTTAAAAACAATATATTTTATTACACTTAAAAAACAAATTTTTCATTAGATTTGATAAATAACTCAAAATAAGTAGAAATTTATTTGAACTAGTTACACAATTCCTTTACAATAACTCCTTTTCAAAAGATTTTAATTCCAGTATTAATTATTTTTAAAGTGTTATTACGCCCAAAAACTGCGATTCTGTTGATATCGCTGACTATATCCTACGGTTATATTTATCTAATGTGTAAGCCAAAAAAGATGGTTATAATAGCAATTCGTAACGAGCATATTCACGAGCCTCCTACTAATCATGTTGGGAAAGAATTTTTTTTTTTTTTAAATATTATTCTATTGAAAACTTTCTCCCGAAGAAGAAGACGCGACTTATGCAAATCAAGGCTTATATTTAAGAATTAACTTTCTGGTTCGAGGGGGAGAGAGGTTAGGAGTTAAATGATTGATGTTAGTGATTAACGTAACCCCTGTTTAAAGCCTGTAATTAAGCCTGTTTTTGTGAGGTAGATAGGGACCGCATAAAAATAAACGCACAAAAAAATATTCAAAAATCTCATAAATTCTTACATAAAATAAACTAATTCGTGGAAGTACTACAGATTTTTTTTATCCGGTGGATAGGGATAACATAATAAAAGTCACAATTATAAAATATGCCAATTATTTAAGAAATTTATGTAAGAGTAGTTCCATAACCAAATAAATAAATAAATAAATATATATATATATAATTAAATATTACACATGGAAACATTTTTGAAAAATATAGTTTCTCATTGCTTACACGGATAAGTTTTTAAAAGGCACATACATAATTCATTGCTACTCATCGAAATCCAAAGCCCTGTAATGAATAAGTTCAAAATCGCTTTCGTCACTTGATAGTGCAATTTCAATTGATTTATATTTTGGCAACATAAAGTAAGAGATAAGTTTTGTGACGAAGGACGGATGGTCAGTTGCTTGTAAATGTCACGATAACCAGATAAACATGATTGAAGCTCATTTTGGAATTTTATACTCCTTTCTTAATTGGTATCTTTTTAAAGAAAACTCTTTTCCAATTTGTTGGAAAGCTGGATCAGTGCATATTTTTATCCGCTCTTAAAGAATCCGGTTCTTCTTGTCCGTCTTCATAATCTTTTCAATTATTGACAATGCCACTGTCATTGAAAGTTTCGTCTTCAATCAAGAGCCGGCTGCTGGAGCTAGGGTCAGAACTCTAGGGGACTAAGGCCTGACTTACGCTAAATACGTATTTACCCAATTTATAAAATATTAAGGTATCCGACTACGTTCGGAACCGTGATTTTAAAATGCGCATAAATGGATAATGTTCATGATATTTAGTGTCACTTAGATTAGAATACATGTATAAAATTGTGTTAAGGACATTTTGATAAAAAAAATATTTAATAAATAATAAAATAATAAATAAATAGTAAAAATATTAAATATAAAATACAATATTTCGGCAAAAAATTCACTTACAATAACCGCTTTTCAAAATGTTCTCCTTTTGTCAAAAATGCTTCTATTATAATACTATTTTGCCTATATATAGCTCAGATCTGTGTTCAGAGGCTCAGCTATGAGTTTCGAAAAATTCACATTATTTTCAGAGTTACAAACCATTGAAATAATTATCGGCGTTTTTTTTTTCTTAAAATTTATCCCCTCTCTTGTTGTAAAACATGGATAACCCCACTTCTAAGTTATATATTTCAAAAATTCTTGTTGAGCCTCTGTACAGAGGTCTAGGTTATATTCAGGCGAAATATTATTATAATAGAAGCATTTTTTTCACAAAAGGGTAATATTTTGAATATAGGTCATTCTATGTTCATTTTTCTCGTCAAAATATTGTATTTAAATAATTTTTTATTGTAATATTATTCTTGAAACATATTTATAAACAGTTTATAATCTAAGTGACATTAAATATCATAAATATTATCCATTTACATGCTTTTGCAAAATCTCGGTTCCGAACGTAGTCGGATACCTTAAAGGCGAAACCTGGCTTTCAGGGTGGAGGGGTGGAGGGTTGTCCCAACATTCTCCGTTACGCCACTGGTAAATAGATATAGAACGTTACAGGGGCACCAAAGCCATTAAAAATCATACACCACATAAAAAAAAGATCGCACATAAAAAATCACAGAAAACAAATCGCACAAAAAGAAAATCGCATAAAAAAGACCGTACAAAAGCAGGCTCTACTGTAATGGAATAAGTATGATGTTATATTTCCTCCCTAATTTTTAAAGGGAAACATATTGCAAAATAATTTTAATTAAATAAAATAGTTATTCCTCAGTTACATATCCAATTCTAAAAGTGCAAATACCAATTAAAAAATGGTTCAGTCTCTGTTGCTCTCTATCTTATATCGACTGCCGTTCTCGTGGACATACATCTGTACAACCGTTTTCCTTAGAAAATCTTTGCTCAGGAAAACCAGCTGACAAAAGCCACTAGCAATTATTAAGCATGTTCTTAATTAAGTATTGATTAATTAATTATCAAATACATTGTGCAGCACTGATACATTTATATGCATATTATATCAGTGTTAATGTGTATTTTATTCTTTGTTATGTCAGAAAATATTTTGTTTGCTTACTTTCAGTAAATTAATAATTTTTTAAAAAATATTTATTTTCGACTTTTCAATATGCTTTCTCCCTCGTAGGTGAGCGCGTGCCACTGTTTGAGAATCACTGACTTATGGGAATTTTTATTATTTATGAAATGCTATTTTTATAAATACTCTACATAAAAATGTAATATTTCTTTCTCTATATCGCTCATTAACTATTAATACAGTAGAATCACTTACATGTGAAAAAATCTTTTATATTATTATTGTTGTCCCTCTAACTGAGGTTATAAGTTCTTTAGTTTAAATATAATAGCATATAAAATGAAACACGGTACGTAGCTAAGGCTTCTCAGGGGTATTGATTTTGTCTCGAGGGGTGAACATATAAACAATATTCAAACCGGTATAATTTACTTTCAAATTAAATTAAATAATTCGAACCTCTTACACATTATTTACAAAAGATTATGGCTTCAAAAAAGTACAAAATATTTGAAATATAATTGTAATTTAAAAAATCATAAACAAATGAAAATATGTAATAAATATTAAATAATTTTTAAGTTGCGCACGCTGTTTTCTAAATTAGTAGCCTCTGATGTATAAAACTTAATAGAATTATAAAATGTATCATACTCTTTAATCCCAACATCATTTAAGAATGATATATCTTTTGTATTTCAAAATGTTTGAAAAATATTGAAATTTTTGAAAAAAAATTTGAAAATGTAATTCTTTTATTTTTTAAAAAAAATATAAATTATTATTCTACTAATATAAAATTACTACAGTGTAATAAGGATACATTTAACTTTATAAATCAAAGTGCTGTTAGTAAATAAATCTGCTATTTTACATAAAATAGCATACACAATGTTAAACTTAATTAATATTTCTTATAAAAATGTTTCTTATTTTCATATGCTTATAACTTTTAAAATTATGATTATATTTTAAAAGTTTTATATTTTTCTGAAGTCCCATTCTTTTATAAATAATGCGTACAAGATTCGAATTATTTAATTTTAATTTCGACGAATTATATATATTTGAATATTGTGATATTTTCAGTCTTCTAGAAAAAGTTAACACCCTTGAGACCCCTTTTAACACACTGTATAAAAAATAACATACATTTTTAAATGATATAAAGCAATATAGTAAATATGTGTGTAATTAGTTATATATTACTAGGTTCCCCTCTAAAATATAACATGAGATTTCTCTGAAATATTTCGGAGTATTTTTAATTGTCTGTTTCTTGCAATAAAAACGCGATGTGTTGATAATTCTAACTGTATAAAGTAAATTGAAGTGGAGTAAGATAATAATATAAAATAAATAATCACACTAGACATAACATAGTCTTTTGCAACTGGAAATTTTTTTTTTATGTATTATAGAAGTACAGTAATACCCCAAACTCTTACGCAGTAGTTGCGACTCAGTTATAACCATGTAAGTTGAATTCGCGTAAGTCAGGATATAATTTCGCATGTAAATACATATAAAATATTTTTAGTTGGAGCTGGAGACGAAAGAAGATAATTATTTAGAAAAAAGAATATTTTATAAAATCCTTGATAACACAAACACAAAATCGCAAAATGAAGTTATTTTGATGTAGAAAGTTTCATAAAAGCTGACAAAGTAGTTTGTTGTTTGAAAGATTTTTTCCCTCCCTCAAAATGTTCTCGTAGCATACAGCTTTCATTCTTGTTTGGTTGAAAAAATACGTTTATCGTTAAAGTGCACAATTTTCTAAGGTTCGTAATACATTTTTAATTAAACTAAGGCCTTCCGTCAAGGATTTCGTTTGGAATACATGGCCGTCTCTAAATTCTGCGTAGATCAGTGCTTCTCAAACTGGGGTATGCGCCCCCCTAGGGGGCGTGATAACCCTAGGAGGGGGGCGTGAGCATATTGAAAAGTAGAAAACAGAATATTATTTGAAAAAATTATTAATGTATTGAAATTAAACAAACAAAATACATTCTGACATAAGGAAATATATATATACTGATATAATACACTTATAAATGAATCAGTACTATACAATGCACTTTATAATTAATTTAACAATACTAAGTTAAGAACAAGTTTAATAATCATCAGGGACCGCACAGGTTTGTAATATACAAAATTATATGCAACATTTAACACTTATCTTGATAATTTCTACAGTTTATAACTAATCCCTTAACTATGGATTAAAAGTTACGCAATTCAATCCACAAAGCCACCGTTGTGCACGTATGCATGCGTATGAGGTGTGTTGGGGAAGGAGAAAGGGAATAAATAAGAAATCGTCTGGAATAAGTAAATCCTACGCAAACACTGTTAAGGTCATTTTACTGCATTCCAAAGCCTTCGGAATAATTTTATGGATAGCAGTGAACAGAAAAGATCGTATTTTGGAAAGATGTAGATATACGCCTAGAACAACTTACGCACTCTCTGAGCGTGACGTTTATATACACCGGCGGCGGAAAGGTTAAAGTCGTATTCTAGCTTTGGCGTCAAAGTATAGTACTATAGAATTCAATACATGGTTATAGTACGGAGGGGGGCGCGATGAAAATTGTGATTGAATATTGGGTCGCAAGTATTGAAGTTTTGAGAAGCACTGGCGTAGATTGATTGGATATGACGCATTTATCAGTTTTAATATGTTATAATAACACACACTCCGTAGTTAAGAAACAAATACCACAAAATAAATTACGATGGATAAGCTTCGATTCTGCGTTGTAAGTCCGAACATGTACATTAAACAAACAAGGAGTGAGTAATAAAGTTGTGTAGCACTCAAACAAAAGACGGATCGACGAGATTTGAAAATCGTGTAACTCCAGGCTCACGTAAGTCAGGGTAGCATAAGTCGAAGTATTACTGTATTCATATTTTCACTGCCTGAGTATGAAGAGAAAGCCGTTATTTCAAGTGTCGACCTAATCATCGGACTCCAGTTTAAGGTATCCGACTACGTTCGGAACCGTGAATTTGCAAAAGATCGTAAATGGATAATTTTCATGATATTTAGTGTCACTTAGATTAGAACACATGTATAAAATAGTTTTAAGAACATTTTGACAAAAAAAATTATTTAAATACAATATTTTGGCAAAAAATTAACTTAGAATAATTTTCTTTCAAAATGTTCTAATTTTGTGAAAAATGCTTCTATTATAATAATATTTAATGTAGCTCAGACCTCTGTACAGAGGCTCAACTAGAATTTTTGAAATATATAACTTAGAAGTGGGTTTATCCGTGTTTTCCGACAGCAGAGGGGAGAAATTTTAAGAAATAAACGCCGATAATTATTTCAATGGGTTGTAACTCTAAAAATAATGTGAATTTTTCAAAAATCATAGTTGTGCCTCTGTACACAGAGCTGAGCTATAGACAGGCAAAATATTATTATAATAGTTGAATTTTTCACAAAAGGAGAACATTTTGAAAAAAAGTTATTCTTTAATTTTTTGCCAAAATAGTGTATTTAAATAATTTTTTTTTGTCAAAATGTCCATAAAACAATTATATACATGTATTCTAATCTAAGTGACACTAAGTATCATGAAAATTATCCATTTATGCGCTTTTTTAAAATCACGGCTCCGAACGTAGTCGGATACCTTAATAAGTATAATTGAAGAGATTTTGCTTGGAGCAGAAAAGGAATCCAATTTTCTTTTAAAACTATTCGTTCAAAATATTCAATTTTTTTTTAAAAAAACATCGATCAATATTATTAATTTTTTTTTTTCAAATAATTCTTACATAATCTATCTTTGTACAAAAAATGTATAAAATTTATTTAAAAAAAGGAGACAAAAATATACGCTTTCATTGAGTAACTTACTTTTATTAGTATAATCTACAATTAATACGTATTGCCTACAATTCTTTTACTTTAAAAAGTATAATTGGAAAAGTATATTTTGAAAGGTTTTAATGAAATAATGAATCAAGTTTTGATATTTTGTCTAAAATCCAATTCTGAATGAATTTATATACTTCAAAAATTTTTTTCTAAAATTAATATCTGAATATTAAATCTCGTAATATATTGCGATATCATATATATAAATATTAAATGGAAAAATGCAAAATTATTATCATCATTTCTGTGCTGATTCAAGGTAATTTATTCGGTCTCTGATATTACGGTTCTTGAATAATCTATATTTCTATTTATAACTAACCAATTTTACGATGCAACTTCTACCAGACAGAAACTTTTGATTGCATTTTAAGCAAACATACTAGGACAATGCATTTACCAATGTTTTTTGGTGATAGTACACAAGCAAGGAGACTCATAATATAGTTTCGCCCAGACAGATGTTTGATAAGGACTCTCAAAAATACGCTTTTGAAATTCCATTTCCAAAGAAAAGAAATTTTACATATTGTACGATATGATTTTGCAACAGGCGACTGCCATATTTATGTGTGAGATTACATATTTTACTGTTCAAAATTCTAATATAAGCCTTTTTTTAAGTCTATGTATATTAACTAGTATAACTACGATTATGTACATAAATGTTTATATATGAAAAGAGAGTTGGAATTTAAAATCTGACTTCATTTAAATTTATACTTTGATAAAAAGTTTTAATTTTGTTAAATTCTATCCGAAATAAGTTTTGAATTTTTTTTACGGACTATGTATAATGTATTTCTGTACCTAAACCAAGAATTTTTTGAACTTTTTAAGCTTTATTAGCTTCACCTGTATGTAACGGAATCTTTGAACTCGATTTCTACCCTCTCCAATTAATTCGAAGTTTTGAACTCTTTTGTCAAGTACCAATGAACAAAACACAAAATAATTTAATAACTTTTTCATTGTCCTGATCAGAATCATCCGGATTAACGATTTCCCATTCCCAAATTTGTCGATTTTAAATCCCGATCCTATTTCTAGATTTGGCGACTAATTCCTGATCTCATTTTGAGATTTGGCAACAAATTCCAGATTTATCGACTAATTGTAGATTTGGCGAATGAAAGATTAAAATACAACCCTAAAATGAAAACGTTCATGTTTAAAACAAATACAGCAAGCAAAAAAGTATTCTTTATGTGAAAAAGGAGAGGATGCATCTGCAATTTCTTAGTTCGATTGCTTAATTTTTTTAACTATCATTCATTAAGGTATCCGACTACGTTCGGAACCGTGATTTTAAAAAAGAGCATAAATGGATAATTGTCATGATATTTAGTGTTACTTAGATTAGAATGCATGTATAAAATTGTTTTAAGGACATTTTGACAAAACAAATTATTTAAATACAATATTTTGGCAAAAAATTAACAGAATAATTTTTTTTCCAAATGTTCTCCTTTTGTGAAAAATGCTTCTATTATAATAATATTTTGCCTGTATATAGCTCAGACCTCTGTACAGAGGCTCAACTAGAATTTTTGAAAAATTCACATTATTTTCAGAGTTACCACTAATTTAAATAATTATCGGCGTTTTTTTCTTAAAATTGCTCTCATCTGTTGTCGTAAAATATGGATAAACCCACTTCTAAGTTATATATTTCAAAAATTCTAGTTGAGCCTATGTACAGAGGTCTGAGCTATATACAGGCAAAACATTATTATAATAGAAGTATTTTTCACAGAAAAGGGAAACATTGAAAAAAAAATTATTCTAAGTTAATTTTTTGCCGAAATATTGTATCTAAATAATTTTTTTTGTTAAAATGTCCTTAAAGCAATTTTATACATGTATTCTAATCTAAGTGACACTAAATATCATAAAAATTATCCATTTATGCGCTTTTGCAAAATCACGGTTCCGAACGTAGTCGGATACCTTAAAGTTAATGTAAGGAGGCCGGCTTATGTACGTATTCACGTATCTTGTAAAACATACGCAAGCAATTTTAGTCTTTTAACTTTTGGAGAAACTTCATTCTAAAAATAAATATATACTCAGATTTCTCATAGTTAGTATCGAATTCGAATTTTCGTATAGTTCTTAAAATTTATATTCATTTATTGGTATAGCTAACTGCATGTGTTCATGCGCTGAGTTTTCTTCCAGGACATGGAACAATGATTAATGAACCCTAGCCGTATACATATTTCTCTTTCTACTCATTTTTTATACAAATTGAGCAGTGAGTATATATTAACGTGGAACTATAAAACAACACGGGTGCTATTGGTGACGGATCTCATAATTTTGATTCTTGGTCAATTGATGATGACGGCATCTGAGCTGTCACTATCCTTGTGACGGGCTCATAGCGCTTTCTACTAATTATTCTCTTGGGTTCTTTGGGGCCGAAAAAGGCAAATTCATTCCAACCAAATCCAGAAGCGAAACTTGATTATGCAAATTAGGAACCTTTTAAATAGCAGAAGTTTAGCGTAAGCGGGGTGGCCTTTTGGGAAGTGATTATGCTATCCTGAGTTTAAGTACACCGATATTCCAGTGTTCAGCTATCCGAGAGAGTGCAGACAAGTCAAGGTGGATACCATTCCACGCGATATAAAGAAATGACATTGAGGATTCGAGTGTGTTACTGCTACCTAGGATATAGAGGTACGGCCGTTCTCCCAAATACTAGGAACTGTGTATAAACAGAGGTTAGGAAAAGCGGTAAAAATCAGAGTGGTCAGGATCGCGCTTACTTGGCAATACGTATTGTGTGTTTCTTCACCTCAAATCCTCTAAGTTAAAATATAAATATTATCATTGTATAGTGTTTAAGTTAAGATCTTAATAAAGAGTTATTAAGATTATGGCAATGCCTGGTTCTTCATTCACTCCCACACCCCTAGGTCACGAGGATACCTTAGAAATAAGGCATCACCCTCGGGCAAATGCCTTACATACTCTACAATTTACTTCATCATGCCAAAGAGAGAACTTTGAGTTTTGACCGATTTAACGTGCATCGGCCCATCTACCCAACCGGTCTTCAGTAACACTCGGTCTCGAACTCATGACCTGTCGGCCTTATTACATTATATGCTAAAAATCTATTTTTTAAATTTTTCAAAAACAAAATACATTAATATGATAACATGAATGAAACGTGAAAGGAACAACTGTTTTCAAGTTTCTATTTGCATTGGTATAGAAGCTACAGACCATCCTTTTTTGGGGGTCATTGGCCAAATATGCAATCAAAATCTACAATATTATGCAAGAAACTGTAATAAACACTATGGGAGACAAAATAAATTGAGTTTGTGATGTTTTTGTGTTTTTATGGTGTGTAGGATGAAACAAAGTACTTGTCATGGAGATTAATATTACACCTATCACATACTTGCGTTGTTTTTCCTTACAGTACGCACATCATCCCTTCAGTGCTTCAGATAGCATGATGAAGTGATTTCCTGGATCAAATAGTACATCTGTGCTTATCTGTCTTCCCATCAGTTTGTTTCCTTGAGGTCATCGATGTTTCGACGTTGATCCTGTTTCTTTGAGAGGTATAAAAGCACTATTCTCCGTCGAACATCCAAAAGCGTGGGCTTCTCACTTATATTAGCTATTTAACATGCACACCATGTGTTTACCACACAAACATCGATCATCTGGGTGAACAATGGCCACCATAATTTCTTTAATCCTATTCTTCTGACCTTATTCCACATTTCTTCGACTTATTCCTTTCTGATACCGACATAGGAATGATATTGTAATATGTCATTGCTCCATTATTGGGACGCATAAATTAATTTGATCTTGCATTTACCTCAGGAATTCCAGAAGCAACTGATTGTTACATGGTGATCTCACTATTCATAACAAACACATCCACATAAAAATATTTCTCTCAATTGTTTTATAGCTCTTACCAGCAAATTTACAATGCTGTCAGATGCAAAACTAAAGAATGCGCTAATTCATTCCTTTCTAACATTAAGATAATTGTTGAAAATATTTTTTTATTGATTTTGTAATTTTTATTGTATAGTCAGTACAAAATTTAGGTACAACAATCAAAAATAAATGTTCATCTACTTAGGTATAAATAACCGAAAAACAAGCGTCCCAAGAAAGGTACAATGGTAAATAATTGATTAAGCTCGTGGCTACATGTATTAAGCAACCGTTGCCACATGGCTCAGAAAGATTGGTTCATACAGATACAATACTACAGTGATTTTTAAACTGTGGTCCATGTACCCTAGAGGGTTCGCAGAACCTGTCTAAAGGGTCCATGAAGTCCCTCATGTAACGTTGAGATTTTCCTTTTTATTAGTCTCTGAAAGTCTTCGTGAAAAATTGGAAAGATGTGCCATAATAGACTAGATTACAAAATCGTCCCCATTGAAAAGACTATACTAGAACTTGTATTTTGATCAAGGATATTAAATCGGGGAGGGATGTTCAAAATCTTGGTGTTACGTGATGTCACCCTGATACATAAAGAGGTTCCGTGGCGATCGAAAGTTTAGGAACCGCTGCTGTACAAGATAATAAATAAAATATAGAATAATGCTTTAGTTTCAGATAGGATTAACATAAGTAAAACTATCGTTATTTTTGTCTTACTTTAGAGTGATTTGATTGGTAAATATTCTATCTGTTTTGCCTGCTCATTTTGCGCATACTTGAAAATTACAGGATTTTTTTTTAAATTCGGCTTATTTATAATTTTTGAATTGTGGATATTTTTTGAAAAAAATGCACTGTCTTCATAAACAAGGGGTTTTCAAATGAAAATGTACGAAACGACACTGGGGGTATAAGTAAAGACTTTATTCAAAGTATACACGATAGACCTGTGCACAATGATCCCATTTATAAACAAACTGATGCACTCCTTGTTTCCAGAATTTCTGTGGCCGTGACAGGACAATGTCCTTCACAGCATCCTTGAGTTCGTCATCCGAGTTAAAGCTATTCCCTTTCAGATGTTTTTCCATGGAACCAAACACATGGAAATTTTAGGGTGACATATCGAGGCTGTAGGGCGGATGATCAAGCTACTCCCACTTGAACTTGAACAGCTTTTCCGAGTGTGTGACCCTGAAGAAGTGGGAATTTGTGTTATCATGGAGCAGAATCACACCCTCCGTGGTGATGTATAGCGGCCGATTAAACATTTTCTGCTATCAGAAATGGTTTAACGCCTCGGATACCAATCGTCGAATTTTGTGATGTGAACGCCATCATGTTTTCATACGCACTGCCGCGTCATTTGATGGTGTTCTTTATGTAACCTCTGTTTTCTCTACCGCATACGGGAACCCTCGTATGCTCCGATCTCCACCTGAATCTCCATTCGCATCCCTGAATGTCTCGCTACGTTCTCCCATAACAGCATAAGTAAATATGTTAACGTTTACGGTGTTTCGACGTTTCATACCTTTTAATTTGAATACCCCTCGTACATAAATCGGCTTATTTTCGGAAAATGTAGTATTAAATACTGAAGTATTAGTATTAAATAGGTATAATGAGGTATATGAGGTTAATGAGGTATAGTATTAAATACTGAAATCATGTTAAATTAAAAAATCTCAAATAGAAAACAAAAAACTGGAAGTTTTAAATAATAGTAATTATGACTGTACGTTTCACTTCAATATTAAGGCTTTGGAAAACGAATTAATAATTTTATTTAAAAGAAAATAGTTTTATTTTAATAAGAACAGTTGTTATATCAGTGATTCTCAAACTGGAGGGCGTAATAATTCTTTCTACATGTCGGGCTCGAGCATATTGAGAAGTCGAAAATAAAAGATTATTTAAAAAATTATTAATTTACTGGAAAGAAACAAAACAAAATACATTCTGACACAAAAAATAAAATACACGTTGAATTTTTACTGCAATCTGTTCCAATTTAAAAAATTATTAAGGAAAAGAGTAACATAATATTTATCCAATTACTTAAAAGTTACTTTCTTA
>BMAV01027077.1:149135-176149 GCA_019973955.1 Trichonephila inaurata madagascariensis
AAGAATTATTATGTCTCATCATTTTGATAATCCCACACCTCTAGCTTACGCGGAACCGGCACGACATGGTCATCACAGGATGGCTATGTCGCAGTATTCAAAGTCATGTTAATCTATAGTAATAAAACAATATATAGAAAATTTCAAATTTTAAAATAAAATTCAGACAAAAACATTCAAAACATAGGTTTGTATTTTGAATGGATGTATTATTTCATTATTCACACACTTTATTAAAGAAATCGTCCTCCAGAAATAGCACGTTCTTTTTAAAAAAATGTATTTATCATCATAGCAGCTTTTCAGTATCAAATTTTATGAAAACATAAAGTTAATTGAAATAATTCCTTTTGAAATTATATTGCTACCAAAATTCTAATAGTAGTATTACAAACGACAGTTTAATGCTGTTTCAGGAACTATTACTTTTATTATAACAATAGGTTCGCTTTAAATAAATCATGGCTTTAAAAAATTAGTTAATTGTTTTTAAACATGTATTTTAAAAACGATTTCACACACAATTAGCGTTGCAGTCGAGTTACAAAATGGATTACTGGTGAACCGACATCGTAATTTCGAATTAATACAAACTAAGGAAATCGCATGATCTCTGGAATCCATTTCTTTTAAAGAATTCTACTTTAAACAAGGACTCCTAAAATTGGTTATGAGCATGTGGTAGATCTTTTATTTACCAACATGACATGAATCGAAGAATTGATGTTTTTAGCTGAACCAATTGTATCGCTGGACGGATTTCATCTCTAAACCGATTCTTTGATTCGACGGATTTCTTAATTGAACCGGTTCAGCGGTTGAATTAATTCATTGACTGTACTAGTGCTGTCGTTGAATTGAGGTTTATAAGCTAAAATACATCTATTTTAATACTGTTTTACGAAATCATTTGTACAAGAAATAATGTAAAATTTTGATTTAATTTTAATCATTTGAGTAGTTCCCAGGTTTGCTGATTCAAAAATGATAAAATATCAAGCATGAAAGAATATGATATCATATCGTGGTAAAGTCTCGAGAACGACATGTGAAAAATGCAGTACATTCTTCTTATTTCCACTCTACTCAACAAAATACGTTTGATTTAGGACAAATCTATAACGTGCATATTAATATAGATAGTAAATCTTAAACAATTTTAATAAATAATCAAAATACCTTAATTTTAACATTAAATATTATATATTTAAATGAAAAGATATTTTTAAATGAATGTTATTTGAGCATTTTCAGGCTACTTTTCAAAATTGAAAAAAATAATAGCCCATTTTTAAGGAATGTTTTTCCAGCATTGCGTACAAAAACGCGTAATACAAAAAATAATAGGGAACAACACCTATTCAATTACCCATTACCAGCTACATAAACATGATTCAGTCTTCTTTCTGATATTAGTTAAATATAAAGGATAAAACTCTCGTTATGCTTTAGTAATTTTTCTTTTAATAATTTCTATCAATATATACAGAAATACTTTTAAAAACATTACTGAAGTGGAACATATATTCATTTATAGGTTGAGTACATTTTTATGCAATATTTTTGTTGGAAATCCGCATATTATGTATAAATAATAAAGTATCACAATTTCTGTTACATCAATCAAAACTACACATAACTGTTTTTTTTCACGGTAGATACGTTACTTAAAAAATGTGCAAAAAAAAAAAAAGTAGCGTAAAAAAGTACATGCGACATATGGTAAATTTGGGGATATGCTCCACAACTTAAAAAAATGGAGTAAGATGGAAAAAATTCAAATATTTTTCCAAAAGAGTAATAATGAAATGTGCGTTACATCTTTATGAAACGAATTAATTGCAGTTTTTTTTTTAAAAAAATAAAATTAGTGTTAAGTGAAAATTCAGTCTATATATAAGTACATACAGTATATAAAAATTCAAATCGAAGTTAGGAATAAATCTACTAACCACTTTTTCTCGCTATTTAATAACAATCATGCACACTTATTATGAACTGGATCAAAATGCCAATATCAGATGTGTCAGATATGCTTGGCACAACTGCCGGTTTTGATCCAAATATGAAGAGTTTCATTCCTTATTAAAGAGCCTCTGTTGCTTTGCCCATATTTTGTTGTTAAAAAGCATGTTACTTGCGGGCTGAATTTACTTATATTATTCTTGATATCCTATTCTACAAAACTTAAGGGGGTTCACCCAAGTGGCGGCTTATTTTTGAACCATTTTTAGGGAAATCTTTTTGGCGAACAATAAAAAGATGGAACTTAAGGTTTTTTATCATTTATTTATATGTACCCTAAGTGTAGGTATGTACATGTTTAGCCAAAAATATTCAATATAACGTGAGTTATAGCTCTTTGAATACACCCTCCTCGAAAAAATGTACCCTCAATTCCTCCACGATTCTGACTGATTGGCTTATCTGAAAAATATTAACTGCGTTTTAATTTACGAGATTAAATGCACAGAATGGAATTTACTCAATTGAAAATATTAAAAATTGGATTTTTAGTAGACCTCTGACGAAAAAGGTTTGAATTTCTTGGGGTTTTTTGTTACGTTTTGTTATAAAAAATGGAAATACTTTATTTTTTGAAAGATCGCAGTCTATTTGGTGCGTATATATGTGCGGAGTCTTCCATATAAATTTGAAGTCATTCGTCCAAACCATTCTTGAGATATGATGGAGGAAAGTTTTAAAAACACAGTTTTGAGAAAAAACGCGTTTAAAGATTCAAGTCCGATTAAAACAATGGAAATCTTAACTTACCCTCAATCGGCGATGCTTTTCGAAGCTAAACCAAGATTAAAACAAGACTTCAATAACTGTAGATTTTTCCTTTTATTCCTCTACAGACTTGTCCATACTTGTATAAACGTATATTTGCATAGAAGGTCAATGGTATAAAGCCAACTGTACACAATAGGCCCAGGCTTCGATTGCCAATTCATAGCTCCGAACAGCTACTCTTCTAACACCTGCTTCTTTATAATGACTTCGAATTTTAAAAAAATCTCTTAACCACCGTATTCTAAACATGTTAAGAAAGCGATTTATAAAATTAAAAAAAATAATAATAATTTTTTTCTTGAATTTTTTAACCTATTACATGTGTGAAGCCCTTAAGTTAACGTTGAAATTTTCATCTTTGTCAGTATCATGAGTAAGGAAACTTGTAACAAATTTCAAGCCCCTGTTAATCAGCTGTTAATAGCTGAACTTCTCCATGATTGACTTTTTTATTATCATAAGCTGTCATAAATTCGATCAAATCTTCCTCATCCAAAGGGCTGTAACGCAAAATGCAAAAAAATCAGTTGAGTGTGTATATTCGATAAAGATCATATTACTTAAATAACAAGTCAAACAAAAATACCCGAAGTATATACACTAGTGCTTCTCAAACTTTCAATACTTGCAACCCAATTTTCAATCATAATTTTCATCGCGCCCCCCATACAATAACAATGTATTGAATGTAGTAATATATATAGATTTTACTTTGACGCTAAAACTACAAAAAATATAAACCACTCAAGCTATCATGGTAAGTATTAAATTTTGCATATGTTACTTTCAAGTGATAGATATTTTAAGTAAGTTATTTTTATAAGTAATATATATTTTAAATAAATTGTATATACTTATAAGTAATGAGAAAAGTATTATGTTGCTTTCTTTTTCTAATTTTTAAATTGGAACAGATAAAAATAAAAGTAAAACGTGTATGTTTATTATGTCATAATGTGTTTTGTTTTGCTTCCTTTAAGTAAATTTTTATAATTTTTCTTAAAGTAATCTTTTATTCTCGAATTTTCGATATGCTCATCCCCCCTTCGTAGGTTTAACACACCACCTAGGAGGGCGCGCCTCGCAGTTTGAGAAACACTAATATACATCCAACTCTTTTTACACATTATCTTTTTACACGATTTTGAAATAACACGGTGCACGAACTTAAAGATTTTTTTTAACAAGAATTTTTTATCTAGCACAAATCCTTCTAAAAATTTGGGAATTCGTTCTCTTTGTATGAGGATGATTTAAACAAATTTATGACAGTTTATAATAATAAAGAAGTACATAATGACGAAGTCTAAGGTGAAGTTCACTTATTAACAGCTGGTTTAATTCTCGAGGGCTTGAAATTAGCTACAAGTAGGGAACAATACTTTCTTACTCATGATTCTGACTTAGAACGTACATTAAAATTTCTACATAATCGTAAATTTGTACAGCAGGATGTTAAAAATTATATAAACTACTTGAGAAACCCAACATAAAAAATAAATAAACATCAGCTAATAAAAGACTTTGTAACAACAACAAAAACCAACAGAGTCCATTATAACGAACAAAATTCCTCATTTGCATTATGAGGTTGTGCTACACATACCTGAGATATCTACCGATGATAGCATTTTTGATCCAGTTTGTAATAAACAAACACGCTTTTTATCAAGCAGCGATGAATAATTGTTAGTTAGTAATTTTATTCCTAATTTCAGTTTGAACTTATAGACTAAATTTTAACTGTACATTAATAAAATTTTTTGTTTGTTTTGTAATAAAATTGAATTATTTTTGTTTGATAAATATGTAACATGGATGCTATTATTACTTTTTTTGCACAGGTTTTTGTGAAAATATTTAAAGATTTTTCATCTCATGCACGATATTTTAAAATTACGGTACATACCCCTAAACTTATACCATACGTCGCATGTATTTTTTTTAACAGTTTTATAAAAAACGTATCTATCGTGAAAAAAAAAGCGTTGGGTTTTCATATATACCTTATCAGAATCACAGATTTCAATATTTCCTATATTAAATGCCACCTCTGTTTTTTTCCACAGGCAAGCATATCTAAATCAACGAAACATCTTTCAGACTAAAAACATTCCAAAAATCTTATCATTTTTATCACCTTTCCTCGTCGGGTCTTGATGCTTAAAATTATTCCCGGGAAATCGTAGCTGACGGCTCCCCCTCTCCATAAACCCCTGTCTTCTGAGTCAGCAATTCCAATAACCCCAGAGAAAAACACGAAAAGAGGAAAAAGAAAATAAAAACAGGAATGCAAAATCAATTTGAGCAACATACATTTTGTAGGATTTGCTTGACACATACGGATCTGGTGTTCCTAGAATACCTAGGTTTAAGGGTGACCTCTGAGGAATAGGGGGAATATATGGTACTGGACTCCTACGATTCCTTGTGTACTAAAGTTTTAGGGTTTAGTTCAGTGGCTTTCAAAGTTACACACGTTTCCTATGGGGAGGGTGCAGGGATATTTGCATCCAGTCAAGCGATTACTTTATAGTGGCAAGTGGAAGTATATATGTCTTGGATATAGAAAAACCTTTATTAGGCAAGAAGTGGTGCAAAGTCGTAAGCGCTTACTTGCGATACATATGTAAGCTTGTGAATCATAATTAAGATTTGAAAGAAATAATCAAATAATGTACAAAAATATAGTTTTTAGAAGAAATAACAAATGAAGAGAGTTGAAATAAGGATTTTAATTATCAATTTAATTATCAATTCTTATTATTAGTTCACGCTCTCCCTATATATATATATATATATATATATATGGTTTTTTCGTTCTTGTGTTGATGTTCCTATTCTTTATGTCATTTCGCGTGGGATCTTAACGTAGAAGGTCGTTTGCTTGGTTTACAAAGTTTTAATTTTACATGTAAATTTTTATCCCATTTTTTTCTATAGAAATTTTTTTTATTATTATTATTCTCCTTGAAAGACTCATTATTGTTCACTTTTCTTAGTTTCATTTTACTATATTGTCAAGTGTATCATCCACGTGGAAGAAGTAGGCTTAACGTTTCAACATGACTCAATTTTTTCTATTATGTCAAAAATTTCTGTTGCACGGGAAAGGTTGGATCCAAAAAGCATTGGTAACCCTAAATCGCTGGCCTAATTTAGTGACAGCTTTAGAAATCATAATAGGTCTCCAGTTTAGTTCAAAGACTTTTTTGTATCTACATCTGTTGTGTCTTGTGAACTCCAATTTCTTCCTTCTTTAGCATTGTAGGTTCTAGAAATTTTTCACTTTTATTTTATTATACTATATATATATATATATATCTTGTTCAAATTTTCAATCGTTAATAAAATACTTTTTATTCATCCACTCAAGTTCAAATACATTTTTTAAAACTTGTAGTAGATGTCACTTGATGTCAATACATTTTTTTTTCAAATATTAATTCATTAATTAAATTTTTTTTAAAAAAATGACTAAATAGTATGAAACAAAAAATAATAGTCCAACAGCATATGTAGAAAAGAACAGTTCGTTGGGTTCCTGTGCGCAATGAATAACGCATTAGACTTCTAATTCAAAGGTCGTCGATTCGAATCCCACCTGGAATTGCCTAACTTCTGAGAATGCGATTTCTTTATACTACACTATTTTATTAGAATAATTAATTTTGATTAATGAATAAATAGTAATAAACAAAAATAAGGTTTCAGCACCATATATAGAAAGGAAAAAAAGAAAATCGTATTATATTTTGCCAATTAATATTATGATTCTGTCATATGTATATACATATTTATGTTAATTGTAATTATTTGATAAAAAATAACTAAAATAAAATTTTCTTTGTTTACCTAAGTAGGAATTGACTTAATTTTTTTTTATATATATATTATTTGTTACATAGAAGTTTTCTCTATACAACTTCATAATCACTATAGTCTATGCGTAAACCTATTTTCAGTCAATCAAAAAGTAAGTTATAAATACAATTCTTAAAGTTTGGATATAGCTTGTGTACTTACATACAAAATGCATATTAATTTGCTTATTTCATATTAGTGTTTTATTAACAAATTTATAAAATAAATTGCTATTAAATACTGAGTGATAATGCACTGCAACAGAAGTTCCTGTTGATTACATTGTGAATACAGAATCTAATTTAAATATAATTAGTGAACTGTAAGTTTAAATGGAGAATGAAAATAAATAAATCTAATGAATTTAAGAAGAATGAATAGTTTAGAATAGAACATTATGAATAGAAATTCGACAGAATAAGAATTTCACAAGAACAAAGTTTGAACATACCTAACTCTATTCCTTTATTCAATTCAAATAAGTTCAAGTTACAGTTACAGGTTTTGTAGGATATGAATCAATAAAGGCTATTATCCCAGAACATATACTGAATAATTAAAACATAAATATATGTTGCCAGATATTTCAGATGTTTAATTAACACGCACATCACAAATGAAACAATAATTAAGTTCGTTGGAGCAGTTTCAGTTTATAAGTCAATAAATATAAGAGTAATTCACAATATATAAAATAAATTGATTAGAATGCAATTATTACATCTATTTTTTTGTAACCTTGCATTTTGTCATGAAACAAAGTGGCTGAGGTAGCCAGGTGGTCATGGTAGAGAGCTTATAAATGGCCTTGTCCAGCCTAGAACCTAAAACCTCTGAAGATTCACTGTGTACAAGTTTTATGCACGTTAAATCATTCGAGACCCCACCCCCTCCCGTTTTCGTGGGGATACAGACTCAAGTGTCGACTTCGTCCCTTGAATGTGCAAGGTCCTAGTATTACTTCAGAGTTTGACATAAAGTAAACTTAAATCAAGTCATGAAGCAAAAATACAAGTTACACAAGACGTGTACTCTTCTGCAATATTTTTTATTTATATCTCAATAATAAGAGGAATTATATCTTTGGAAATGGTGTTAAATGGTCAAATTAAACTCGTATTTCTTAAAAATTATATACGATACTAGCTGGTATACCCGTTCATTGCACGGGTGAATTTAAAAATGAAACAATACAGATTGAAAGATAAATAGGTTTTTAATGATTTAATTTTAAGTGAATTACAAATTAAACAAAAGAAATCTTTTTGCACATCTCAGCTGAACAAAAAATCATATTTGTTAAATTTTAGGTCTGTACGTCTAATATATGATAAAAAGGATTTTTTTTTTATTTATAACACTTCCGTAACTCTCTTGTGGATCGATTTTTGAAAACTACTAAGCTGATATCTGCTCAGCAAAAGTAACATACTGTTACAAATTGTGTGTAATGAATGTCTAATTATAATAAATAATTTATATCTGGATGTGTAATATGTTAATATTACTTTCTGTTGTATTTATTTCATGTTAAAAGTGTAATATTCACAGGCAATGTCGTTCCTTACATTATAATGGCCATTCAATGGAAGCATAGCAAAATGTTGGTGTTAGAACCAAATTAGCATCATTTTTGGCGGCCCTGTTGGTAACTTGGTGATTGATTGGAAGTTGAAGAAGTTTATATGCTGCAGCGTCTTCTGGTGGGGAGCTGCAAAAGCGGATAGCACAAAATACTTCTCCACAAAAAATACATATAAATGCCAGATTTCACAATGATCGGCTGAAGGGCGTTGGAGTGAAGTGAGGGCATATATAGAAACATCCATTTTTGTATAGATATATATTAGCTGTTGGTGTTCCAAACTAAAAGTAAAATATTATATTATAAGTTAAAATGTTCGCTATCTCTCTCTATTATAACATTTTTGAATAAATGTAAAAAGTTAAATTTTCAAAAATTACTTTTTTAAAAATATTTTTCATGAGCATTAGCATTTTTTTATTTTATAAACAAATTTATTATATACTTTGAGTTCATATGCAATAATTCGATTGGTTTTTTTTTAAAGTTTGCTTTCCTTCAAAATCCCAACGAGCTCAATTCCATAAAATCCAAACATAATTTTTTGGATCTAAAAAACATTTAGCAATTGTTTTTTCCCCATTTATATTAAATTGTAAAATGAAATTAAGTATGATAAACACTAAAACTAAATTTGTTTGTAAAATGCTGAATAGATTGTAAAGCTCATTTTACAGAAAAAAATGTAAAATACCCGTAAACTACACTTAACTATATTTTTCATCAATCCTTGGCAACAGTTTTGCAAATAAATTTCTCTTCTTTTAACTTGTCTAACACAAACTGATTTAAAATATTAGGATTTCATTTCTTTTTTGTTACAAGTGCTCAATATGTCATATGCAATTTTTTTATTTAATATATTTTCTTGTCTTTTTGTTTCCATCCAAACTAAATGGAATTTTGTTATGATATATATATTAGGACATAATGCATATTAATCTCCCAAAACCAGAAAAATACTTAATTTTACGAGATAATATTGCGCAAGACAATGATTTCTAGAATAATATTGCGTATATGTGTTATTCTAATTTCACATTTATGCAATATTAATTTGGTGTGAATATCAAAGCATTTTCTTTTTGTTTCCTAACAGAAGCTGTGTATAATTTTAGTTTTTTAATGAATACATAATTGATAAGCTCTGATGTACCCACCTTATAAAACCCAAATATTTTTTTTTAAAAAATAAAAAATTAATTTTAAAAACTAATACATCATTGTTTTTATACTTAAAAATGTATTTCAGGATACATAATAAAGAACCAATGATATAAGTAGATTTGGGAAAATAATTATAAAAAGCTATTTTTTTCTGAATATAATTTGAACATCGACACACCTCCTAATTTCAAATCATAGTCAAGTTACAAGGATGACATCAGAGCTGAGCTACAAATATAATTCCCCACTACGCCAACGTGAAAATTTTGAACCGTGGAAAATTTAGCGTACATCATTCCTCTTAAACTACCCTGCACCAGATGACTCGACAAAATTAGCTAAAACTAAACTCAGTAGCTCAACAGCCACTCCAAGGTCCAGATTCAAGGTCAAATGTACCCACTTCAAATTTCATGACATTGGACACTGAGGTAAACGAGGAGGTGTGCCGGTCAGGTGCTCAGTCTGACGCGAAACACCAAGTGTTTAGTTAACAATCAAGCTTGGTACTTATTTATTGACCCGCTGCAGGAATGAAAGACCAAGTCGGCATTATCCAGGCCGGAGATTGAACCCCGGACCTATGGCGTGGAAGCTCTAGAAGCTACTACTTAGATACTGGGCTTCTAACCAAGAATATTTGGCTATAATGATCGTATTTGATTCAAAGAATATATGTGTAAGTTAAAACGAAAATTTACACTAAATTACACATAAAAAGTATTATTTAACCTTTACTTTGATACATGTACAAACTCCGGAATCCTTACAAAAGGAAAGGAAACAGGAATAATTATTTGATAATAAGGAAAAATGCTCAAACACGCACATTTGTTCAAGTCTACCAGATGAAAGTAACAATGAGAGGAAAATAATTAGTTTTTCTAAAGATAAATTTTGCTCGTTCAGCAATGCATAATGAGTAGAAAAATTACATAATTCATGAGATTTAAGACAAGAAATTATTCAATGCGTACGGTTTTAAAAATGAAATTCACAAAATTATCGCACGTAAACTATTATTATAAACAGAACTTAACATAATTTAAAAAAATACAAAAATCACTGAATAGTTTGTATTTGTCGGTTATATTCAATTCTACTACCCTTCTACAGAATTTTCGCTGCTGAAACCTGCTTTGCTGCTCTGATGACAAGTTTTTTCATTTTTTTTTTTTTTTTTTATTGTTGTTGATATTAAGCAACAACCATAAAAGATTGTGTTTAAGATTGTAATGTGTGTGCAATGTTTTGTGTTAAATTGTGAGATTAAATATTTTATTTCTCAATGCAGAAGTGGTTAAGTTAGCTTAGCGGTCAGGTCACGGAAGGAGGGGTGGTGAGTCATGAGTTCAATTCTAGTGCCGCTGAAGAACCGTCGTGTAGAGGAGGACGTTGCACGTTGAATTTGTCGAGATTCAAACGTCCTCCCGTTGGTGTAGTGAGGAAGTTAGGAGAAGGGTATGCCAGCTTAGATGCTGTGCTCATCACTTGACCATGGTTCAAAATTACAGGGTCCCTCCCTAATAGCCCAAGAACACCTTCACAATCTCTATATATTTATTTATTTATTTATCTTCGTGGAATTTTCAATCGTTAATAAAATAAATTTTAAAGCTCTCAATTGAGCTGAAATTGTATATACGTGATTATTTTGGATGGCAATATAGTAATTTAATTATACTTAATGAAAATTAATTAATTAAAACTAATTATTTGAAGAATTACAAATACAGCCAGGTTAGCATCCTTTTTGGCGATTTGTGTCAAAACTTGAAAAGGTTTTTTTTTCTAACGTTTTAAAGCATTCATTTGAACTAAAATTTTATAGACACGATTGTTTTGGATGACAATACGATACTTTAATGATAATTAATAACAATTAATTGTCACTTAATATTGTGAATCTGTCATATGTATGTACAGTAAGACCCCGCTTAACGCGGGGTATACGTTCCATCAAAGTAGAGCGTAATATGAAACAGCTTTAAACGAGGTTATCTCATCATGTAAATAATGGGGTTAGGGAAAGATGGGTAGAAAATTGGTCAGGTATTTTACCATTAAATTTATTAATTATGTTTTTATAACAATAAAACAAAAATTCATTTCTTACAAATATAGAAACATAATAAACGAATATGCATATAAAAATAAATAAAGTTCTTAGTATGTTTAAATTTCAAATCATTCAGTCTCTTCTGTATTTCCAACTATCTGCCATTTTATCAAGAAGGTAGATTGGCTTAATGGCATTTTTCATTCAAGTTCGTTGTCAATCCATATAGAAAGTCATTTTTCCATTTCCTCTGTTGAATTATTTCTATAACGGATAATTCTAGTTGCAGAGCTTGTCGTAGTTGTAGTTACCGATGACAGTATATATTTTTTCTTTTATTCTTAAGAATGGTCCTTATTGTTGAAGTAGCCAAATGCAATGCAGCACCAATGTGAGATTGGCGTTTGCCAGTATCTAATCTTCTAATCATTTGCATTTTAATTTCTAGTGAAATGCTTCTTTTATGCTTTATTTTCGTGTTTTTTACTATCACCCATGATAAAAACTAAAAGTCATAATATTTGTCACTAAATAATCGTTATATTATATAATTTATACTTAAAATAACGTCAACAAATGTTTGAAACGATAAAAATACTTTCATATAATACCACCAGAAAGGAGAAACACAGATAAACTGCTTCGGATATCGTGAAGCCTAACGCTGCGCGCTATTTCGGGGAATCCCACAATTCAAATAAAAGAGCGTTAAACCGAAACAGCGTTAAGCGGGGTCTTACTGTACATATTTATGTTGATTTAACTATTTAATAAAAAGTAGTTAAAATAAAATTTTTCTTTGTTGATATAAGTTGGAATCGACTTAAAATAATATATTTTATATTACTTGTTAGTTTCAAAACACGCTTTATTTTCAGTTCCACGTTCTAACACTCTCACATATCAAGATCATCTTAATTTTTATCCGGGAGAAATCATCGATAAAATGGTCTCTTAGATGAAACTCTGTTTTTGATTGGATTGGAAAGTATTAAAATGCTATGTATTCCTCTAGAAAAATTTTAATATCGTTCATGAACAGAGTTCTCAAAAAATATAATAATAAGTTTTATAAAAGGAAAACACCAATTTATCAAATAATCAATAATGAGTAACAAATAAAAAAAAATTGTTTCACAGTTATAAAAATATAACCTATGTAAAGAAATATACTTGCAATGATTGTCATATTTTAAAAGCTTTAACGTAATGTCGCCTTTAAAATGACTTGTTACTTCAAGATAAAAGCTAAATTATATGCAATTTCGTAGAATCAGCAGTGTAAATTGAACACGACTTGGAGATAAAAGTAATAAATTATATTAGTGAAAATCTAATCACTTCCAATCAGTCTACAGCTTTAGTTTTCATACATGGGCGAGAAGCTGATGATTTAGTTAAGCGAGGCACTTTTATAAATAGCAATAGTTTGTTAATAAATACACTGATGGGGGCAAATCCCAACACCAGGAAAGTGTTGTGCTAGGAAAACAAAATTCGATAGGCGTGCTAATGCATTCAAGGAGTGAAGTGAATTCAAACTTCACATTAGAAGCATAAGTGTGGCGCTGCGAGTGCCATCATGAACTTGCAAATCAAATTTGCTTAAAATACTTGCTGTAAATGTTCATCGGCGTTTTTCATCGTTCAAATTTGACGTAATGTTACTTAAGAATACTTTTAAGATGAAGAATCCGTTATGAACAGCTCTCTCAGTTTGAACGAGGAGGTGAAAGAGTGTTAAGAAAAGATGGGGTTTTTGTTCCATGATATTGTAGGAAGATTTAGCAAGGTTGGTTTTACTTTAATGGTTGTTGGCAGGAGTATTCCAGAAAACATAGTGCCTCAAGAAGCACGATTTCCGCGTTGTTACGTTTCATTAATAAAAAGGGAAGACTTCCGTGTTCGGCGAATGATTGTAGCGTATTGTACTGCCTCAGCAGCTGAAATTGGAGTTGCAGTTGCTGAATAGTAACACAACGAACTTATATAAATCGATTATTTGAAGGACAGCTTCGAACAAGAAGGTTTACAGGGTGCATTCAACTGACTCCAAACCACTGCTGATTGAAACGTCAGTGGTGTCAATCAAGGGTTCACTGGAGGACAAAGTGAAGCTTCGTTGTCTTTATTGATGAACGCTGTTTCTGACTTGGTATCTGTGATGGACGTAGGTTCATTAGAATGAAGCAGGGTGACAGCCTGCAAACAAGCCATCTGCAGTCTACACATATTTCAATTACACTTAGTTATAATCTTCGAAGCAGTTTCCTTTGACAGCAATAACACTTTTGGGTTTATTCCACACAGCCTAACTTCAAAAGTGTACGTCATTTTAGTGATTTAACCTTTATGCTGCCATTAATGAATGGACATGCAAGGGAGCTTTTTCCAACTGGATAACAGGGGCTCTCTTACCGCTGTTGTAACCCAACATACTCTATATAGTATTGATGTGTCGCCTTGGACTTATAAATCCCAAAATCTTTTACAAATCGTGTACTAAGGACACATAATGCGATAGCAACTGCAGTGTCATTTACAAACAGCATCCACAACCATCCATATATAAACCGAACAAGTGAAAAAAGCAAGGAGTTCCATCCCACAAACTGACATCTTGAAACTTGAATCAATTAAATATTCTACCTAGACAAATGCGGTGCCAAAATTTCATTATTCTTATCTATATCCTTTTTAGTGCATTTTTTCCGTCACTGTATGCTTATAATTTTTAAACATGAATTTTGTTCATTGAAGTACTGTTGAGGAAGAGGGATAATTATTGTCAATCTAAAAATACTAACATAAAGCTAAGTATATGTGACCTTTTTTCGAAATGAAACATATAAAAATAAAGAGTCAATAATTATTGATCAATAGTCTTTACGATTAACAGTACAAATTGGCCTTTTAAACTCCTCTATTCTACATATGTATAATCTATCTATATACATATAAGCGCACACACACACACACATATATATATATTACCGTTAAAGTGTATAATTCAGTTTTTTCGTAAAACAATTGGATAAGTCAGTTAAAGTATATAATAGATGAACAATATTATACTTTAACTAGTTATTCTAGGAAATAACTAGGTATTTCATGAAATAACTAAGGATAGACCGGTAAAGTGAAAAAAAAAACAATTTCAAAGATGTTTTATAAATTAATTGATCCTAAATAGCTAAAATTGCACGAAAATATAATTTATTATTATAAATATAATTTATTATTTTGCTCATATTGCTATTAGTTAAACAGAAAAGGGGGAAAAGAATATGTTGCAAAAATAGGTTACATTTAAATATTGTCAACAAAAAAACATAAGAAAAAAAATGTTGCTTCATAAAAACATTGTGTAAACTTTTTAAAACAAAAATGTAAGAGAATATTAAATGAAATTTTATGAGATGCCTTTATTTTACTTTTCATTATTTTTTAGAGCAAGGATTGATGTGATGACACTTTGAATTGAAATGCTTATTATTTTTGAAACAAGCACTCTGTTTTGTATTACACATTTTTTTTTACACGAGCACATTTAAATCCTTATCCAGTACCACAACTTTGAGCTGTTGTAATAGATCGAAGCGTTGTGTCAATAATTAGAACTTCTTCAATGGAAATTAATTCTCGCTGACATGTACTGAACTGATATCTAGAGTACAATTGCTTTATTCCACCTAATCGGAAACATTCTTCCCAAAGCATCTAGAATCTGTTCAAAGAGCTTTCGAGTGTCATATTTCATACTTTAACGATCAAGTAATTGTTATTCTATAGATTACCTAGTTAAATTGTAGAATTCAATAATTTTATATACTTTAACTGACGGATCTCATTTCATGAACTACCTAGTTATTCTATGAAATAACGGATTTCCCGTTTTAACTGTAACACATATGTATCATTATCTCATTATCATGATGAAAAATGTGTCGTATTCATATATTTTAAAAATGAAAATAAATTAAAACATGGAGGGGATATTATTTGTAATAAATGTGCTTTTTAATTGAAACTGGAATTAGATATCGGGAATATTCAAGAAAGTCATAATTGATTTCTTCTCAAAATAATGATCTCCAAATTAAGAAAAGCCGAGAAGGGAATGGGGATATTTCTTTTCTTTCTAATTGCATACTCTGGTTGAAGAAATCTTTTTTTTAAAAACAGAAATGGGGTTATAGGCATTTTTTTACGTACATTTTTACGAGATCTTTCCCAAGAAGAATAAATCAAATTTGTATTTACAAGCATATTCTAAGGTAAAACAGTTTTAAATATTTGAGGGCGTTCACAGGTATGCAAGAAGAAGGATCTTACTATTGCAGAGTGATACGGCAAAAAATATATAACTATAAATAAAAAATTGATGCACATTGAATTTAAGTTATATCGTACATCCAAAAGATATACACATTCCCCATCACTTAAAAAATCGATATTCCTTTTAGAACAGTTTATCGTGCACAGTGCTCTCGAACGTTGTTAGAACATTAATTTACTAGAACAGTGGTGATATCATTCTTACAAATTGTGTGGAAACTTGCGTGACTAAGTTAAAGAAGTTGTACATCATTTTTAGGCTCCAGCGACTTTAATAAATAAGTCACTAGCGAGGTTTCTAAAGTTACAAAAGTGTGTGAGTGCGTATCATGTGTGTGAGTGCGTATCATGTCTGTGTATCTTATGTCTGTGAGTAGGAATCTTGTGTATGAGTATGCATATTGTATGTATCATGTATGTGTATCTTGTTTGAGTGTGCCTTTAGTGTGTATCTTGTGTGTATCAATGAGGGTATTTTGTGTGCGTGCATCTAGTGTGTGTATGTATATTGTGTGTATGCATGTAGTGTATGTATCTTGTGTGTGAGTATGTATCTTATGTGAGTTATTAAGTGAGTGTGTGCATGCGTGTGTATGTGAGTGTTCGTATGTGTATGAGTGTATGTATGTGCATGTGTGTCTGAAAATATTTATATGTATGTGTGTGAGTGATTAAAAATATGTGACTGAGTAAAAATGTGTGAATGAGTATTTATAGAAATGTGTAAGAATATGTGTATATATATGCGTATGAGAAAATGCATGTGTCATCTATTCATATGCCTTCCTAAGTTGAAGAAAACTTTTAAATTTGAGCAATTAATTTCCATACACACACACAAATATACATTGTTTTACATTTAAATGAATATTGGCCGATAAGACACGTCCATATTATAGAAAATTTATAAACATATTTAATGCTCAAAATATTTTCTTTTAATACCTGTTTACTTTTCAACTTACACTTCGACATTTTAAACTAACCTACAAATACACCCCACCATATCCACCATTCAAGATACGTCACAACTTACACCACTTTTTACATCATTCCAATAGGTATGCAGCAAGTGATGCACAGGATCTGACATATCTCCACATGTAACCCTCGGCGATATATCGAACATTTACATAGGGGATAACTCCGGATTTAAATGTAAATTTTTCCCCGACATCTTTTGATATACGTTCTACCGCGAACTTTCATCAGCTTCTAGAACACGTTTCAGAGTGAGATGCACTTTTTATATCTCCGTTTTATTCCCTCTTTCCGATGAAATCTCCCCTCAGGTTTGTTATATTTGGACAAGCCCAGGGATCTTTCCCCCTTCTTTCTAAATCTGAATATTGCAGAGAAGATACATTTCTCTCAATCCGAAAGGTTTTCTTTTATGTTATTTTCTTCGATTTTTTTCCCTTTTTATTTCTCCCTCCAACTACCAGGGATAGTGTTGGGGATATGTCTTTTTATAGATGTCATAGCTTAGGAGTAGTAGAAGGGGAAAAAGTGGAGGTTTAGAAATCTCTGAATTTTTTTACTCATTTTTTTTTACCTGTAGGAAGAGGAAATGTCCAAAGAAGTTAAATATCTTCATAATATATTAAATTATATTGGTTCTATAAAATTTTACTCCAAAATGATTTTGATAAACAAGAAGTCAACATTTTTTATTAAGAATGCAAATATTATATCTCAGTATTTCTTAACTTATTCACGCAGAATAAAAATATTATTTTTAGCTGATGTAGTATCAGTCTCTTCATGGTTGATGATTGCTGTATGAATCGTAGTTACATATTCAAATCTAAACTTTTCACATTTAAACAATTGTCTAATAATGTACAGGTGTGTCTCTCGTATAACACGGCTAATTCGTACTGTGCTCTTTCAAGCCATGTTAAACGAGATGTTTTTATTTATTTATTTAGCGTATTGTTTTATATATTTATTTGAATTATAACTTCATGGCCTGTCGTGGCACGGGCTTTTTCCGATAGCATAATCTTTTGCCAAAAGAAATTTCTTCTTCATCTCGTGATGTCATTACGTCCTGGTTTGTGAAAGATTTATATAATTTGTTATTAGAATTCCCTTGTTCGAAATTTCTTACACGTCTCTGTCCTGTAGGACGGGTCTGTTTCTTTTCTATTTAGCCCGACGTTGAACGGGCCTTTACTCAAATTATTATTTTATTTATTTATTTAAATTATTTTATTTATTTATTTAAATTATTTTATTTATTTATTTAAATTATTTTTATTTATTTAAATTATTATTTTGTTTATTTATTTAAGGGGACATGGTACGATTTCAGCAAAAATTTTTAATTTAAGGATTTTCAAAATTTTTTTGGTTGCTTCCTATGTGCGTATTCTATGTAAAACAAATTTTGTGCTCAAAATTTCATAAAAAGTTAGCTATTTAATTTTTTAAGGAAAAAACCTAAAATTTCTGAAGTGATTTTAAAATGCTACTCCTCCTACAAAAATTTACATACACACATGAATTTTGATTTACAAGTGCGTCCAACTATGCATAACAAAAGTTGGTATGGGTTTTGCGATAACACGATTGGTATTTGTACAATACTTCTTTTTATGAATCCTTATTGAAAATTCCTTAAAAAATTTGCAAATTCTAACTTCAATTATTTTTTAAAAAATAAGTATTGCTTTGATTCAAAAAAGCATACCAACTTTTGTTACATGTACTATTAACAATGGGTAAAAAAAATCAAAGCATTAGGCACAATAGAAAAAAAGGCCTTAGCATTTTAAATGAAGACAAACTAGTTATTTTACCTTTCTGAGATAAGTAAGTTTAAAGTTTTGATTTGCCACAGGGATGTGAATAAAAATGAATGTAAAAGCTTTCATAATTCGGCGTTTTTTAAGTTCAGAGTTTTCAAATTTTGTGAGGTTATAGAAAAGTATATAAAGAATAATTTAGGCTAGAAAAATTATATTTGATTTTTTGACCGATTTTTATCATTTGAATCGTACTGTGTCCCCTTAAATTATTATTTTATTTATTTATTTCAATTATTATTTTATTTATTTATTTAAATTATTATTTTATTTATTTATTTAAATTATTATTTTATTTATTAACATAAATTATTATTTTATTTATTTGTTAGCTTAATTTTGTATGTGCATAATATAAATCAAGGCAAAATGTACCATGTTGTATCGAAACTGTGTTTTGCGTTGTATCAAAACCGTGATATATGAAATAATATAAATCAGGGCAATATGAACCATGTTGTATCGAAACTGTGTTTTATGTTGTATCAAAGCCATGTTATATGAAATAATATAAATCAAGAACATGTGTGTACCGTTTTATGTAGAAGTCAAGTCTTAAGATGTAAATATTTATGATAGTGGAAATTTCGTTTCAATAAAGCATTCATAAAAAAAATTAAGTTAACTACAAGAATTTAAGCAAAAACAGAAATATGATATACAAAAAATTAAAAATACAACAAAAAATATATTCAAAAAATAATAATTATCGTTATAAAATTAATAAAAACGGCTTATTAGGATCACAAAATTAATTCTTATTGTCATACTCATCAGAAATTACAGCTAATTTAATTTTTTTTTCAAGAGGGTGGTTTAAACTCCACTTCAGTAGCTATTTCTCCATCATTATGAAAATTATCAGATCTAGTTGTAGTTACCTATCTTTTTCGACCTTTTAGTTGTGTCAGAATTTCTCTAAAAGCAGCTACAGAACTTTGCAATTCTCTTTTAAACTTTCCACTACGTACTACTAAAAAATCTATTTCAGCAGCAAAAAAAAAGAAAAAAAATCTAATTTTTTGGCTAAATATTTCTGTAGATCAATTAAACTTAAATAAATACGTTATATAAGAACTTGTTATATCAAAGCCGTGTGTGTAGTATTAAATTCAAGTCTTACACCGTGTAATATCTAAACCGTATTTTGCAAGTTCTTTATTATACAAGGAACACCTGTATAGTAATAATAGACTCTAGTATTTTGGAAAAAAAATTAATCTACAAATTATTCTTTATGTGAATCATAATTTTGACTCTAATCCAAATCCTCTATCTTTTTTTCCAAAATTTAAATGAACTAATAATCAGTGCACAATTACAAGTTATAATGATTAGTTAGGCCTATTTTCTGCATATAGTAACACTCTTATAATATTTTAACTAAGAACTATAAATTTGTAGCAATAAATATTACATTCTGTAATACCTATTTTCTAGAATATGTTGTACTTTGAAAAGCTCAAATATATATTTTTAAGTTAAACTTCTGTGTACTTTTAATTTTCCAGTATTAAAATCTAAATGAACCTCATTTCTAAAAAATTTGGACTTTTCATACTTTAACTTAGTTTTAACTAAAGGTAACAACATAACAAAATAATTTTTTTTTCTAAATTAATATTTTTAAAAATTTTATTGTGTAATACATCGTAAAAATTTCTTCAAGTATTTTATGTTATAAAATATTTTATATTGAAAAAGTGTTTAATATAATGATAACTTATATAAATTAAAATACATTTTTATCATTTATTTATGGAAATTATTCAGTGTTCATATTACATAATTAAGCAGCAAATCTAAAATTTCAAATGGTATCTTCTTTATCATTTGAGTGATCTGGTTGAGATCATTCTTCGTGATAAAATCCAACTCTATTATCAGGTTTAAAAATTTTCATAAAAATACATTCATAATATTTTGAGTTATCAGACTCACCATGATAGATTTTGAACTATTAAAAAGAACACTTCTGGTAGATTGAAGACCCAATACCTGTTGTGTGTGTGTTTTCTTTTTCTTTTTCTAATTTTACGTAATTTATTGTAACTTGGTCTCTATGTATTGTAGAAACAAAACAATACATGTTCTATAAAGCCAAAAGATTGCTATATTCAATTTTAAGAAAATCAAATTATGTGTTTTGATCGAAATGGTTCATTTCAACGTATTTGAATACCTTAAGTTAAATAATTCTGAATAAAAATGTTTATTAATATTCTATTACTGAAAGCGTCATTGACATCAAAGACACTCCCTCTATCGAAAGGACATTCTATCAAAATAATCGATTTAATGGAATTATGTTTATTTTGTCTTTTTTTAGCATGAACTAGAAATTCTATGCTTCTGTTACTCGCATGAATAAATGTGTATAATATTTCCCCATTTACATAGAACCATTAATATTATGTTTGACGTTTTTTGACATTTTTTTTTCCAGTACCTACTTAAAGTTTCATTACTTTCAAAAAATTATTTCAACAGAACCATTTGGAAATTTTTTTTTTCCTTTAAATTCTGCTCGTTACATCTACCAATCACGCACGAGCTTCTCGCCTCTTACGCTACGGAAGGTAGCAATGAGGCTGTTTGTGAATTCATACACTTTAATTCATAACTGAAAGGTTTATGATCGTTTCATGCAAAAAAGAGAGAGTTCTTGCAACCTAACGATTTTTCATTATGGTAGCCAAGAAGAAAAAAAAACATACTTTGGAAGGAATACTAAACCTAAAGTCAATAATGTAGAATATATTTCATTTTTATTTATTTACTTATTTCATTCTGTAACAATCACAGCACGCAAAAAAATCATTTTTTGTGGTCCGATTTCTATCCCTTTTTGACGTAACAGGACAACTACGACAAAAAGGGAATGTAAAGAAAGAAAATAAAAAAATAAATAAAAAAAAAATCAGGTCGTAAATAGTCTCCTTTATGAAAATAAGCAAACTGTTTAAATCAATGCCGGGAACATTTCTTTGGCAGAAAGAACCAGCAACACGCAAATCACATTCATCATTTTAGCAGTGACATCTGGCGGAGGGAAAGTAAACAAAAAGAATCCCCAGAGAATAGAGAGCTAGACATTTTTTATTTACTTATTTATTTATTTATCTACGAAAAGTAAAAGTAAAAGTAATAGAAAAATAAATAAAAGAAATGTATAAATCCCAAGAATGTATATTTTCTGTTCATTCCCTGAATAAAAAGGATTTTGGACTAGGCATTTTAGGCTAAGTTAAATAGAAAAAGTTGTCGTACTGGCTATGATTAATTACCCTGTTCTTGAAGAGAGAAAAACAATATTGAATTACATTTACGTCCGAATATCTTCTACTCAATGTACAATACATTACTAGATTTAAACGTCAACATAGGAATTTAAGATAAATACAATGTGTGTGTGTGTTTTTTTTTTCCCAGTAACTATTGATGGAACGGGAGATGATAAACAGTAGAAAAAGGCATTTATTTCTGTCGCATTCGATGATAAAAAAAAATATATGGTAATTATTTTTAATGACAAAAATTGGCACACACAATTTTTTCTCTAGATTTTCCTAACCAAAATAATCAAATGACATTACCTAATATGATAAATTGTTTCCAAATCTTATTCATGGTGAATATTCCTTACTTAGCATATCATGCAATGACTTTCATAAAAAAATTCTTAATTATCATAGATAATTACAGTTGGAAAATATCATTTTTTCCCAACGTACTAGTCTAACAGATGTATTAGATATATTTCCTATTTTTTAGGAGTCCATAGATATACTGATGTAAGTAATGATATTTTATTAAGTCAAGTGAATAATTAAGGTTAATTAGTATTAATAGAATTTTAATTTAAGGTTAGGACCCAGGGGCGTAGCTATCGCCGTATCAATGATACGGGGCCTCAACATGTGTAACTACAGTCCCATTAACAGGGCTTTCTTTTCTGAAAAAGGGTTCCGAAGAAGTTTTGATATGAGACCCTTTCGGAACTAGCTACGCAAGTGGTAGGGACCCAAAAATTCATTTGCAAAGAGAAAATTGGATTACACAATAGTACCAAAAACTCATAAACCGGTAGTTTGAGTAACTCCACCATACCTTTGCATGTCGAAAAATGTCGAAGAGTTCTTCTAGAATGGAAATGAACAAGACATTATGTTCGATGCAGAAAATAATTCTGCTGTCACAGTTAATGAAAAAAATGTCGGAAAGGGATGATGTTAACGTTGAGGACACCATACAAACTCCTAAAATATTACATAGTGAGGGATAAAAGGTTGTCGAAACCTCCTTTCAGTATTTTCAGCAAGATGCGTTGGTAAAGAATTTCTGGTCCCTTCGGCATATTTTCGTGACGAGTTGCAAAATGCACACAGTACGGAAGACAGCAAGATATTAAACATTTCTCTTAAAAGAGAAGCCTGTTTTCGCAAAGTCGGCTACTGTAATTTTCATTATATAGCCAGCTTTATGCCTTCATAAAGCATTTTTTTATGTGTATTTGATCAAGTAAACTACTGTGCACCATGTATTCAATAATTTTCATTTTCATGTAGTAAATATATGCCTTCATGAAGTACACCTAACTCTTTTTTACACGATTTTAAAATAATACGGTTCGCCAATATACTCTTTTACCCAATTTTTTTGTTCAGCACGAATCCCCCCCCCACACAATTTTTTTCCCTGCAGTTACGGGGAATACTCGAATTATATAATCATTTGTTTTCTTTATTTCATTGTACTTCAACTTGAACATAGCATTTTGTTCTTCAGTATAACTGTATTTTGTGTTAAAGTAATTAGTTCGTAGGAGGCAATAAATAATTTCGATAAAGTTCTAAAATATTTTGTTCAAATTAAAGTTATTTTTAATCCGATGATGAAATTTCCAATATAATCTATGTTGATGAAAATTCTTTTTATGAAAGATCGTTAACAATGAATGATTTTCTTTATTTGAATCAAAGCAAACGGTTGTGTTCTTCTGATGATAGCATTTTTAATCTAGTTCGTAATAAACGTGCACGCTTGTTATCAAGTAGCGAAGAATAGTTGTTAGTAGTTTTGTATCTATTTTTAATTTGAATTTTTATATAATGTATGTATTTACAGACTAAATTTTCATTATACACTATTTTTTTTATTTGACAATAAAGAACAAAAACGGAATTATTTTTGTTTAATAAATACGTAACATGGATTCCATTATTACTTTTTTTGAAAAATAACTAGAGTTTTTTTTCATTTTACATGATTTTTCAGTTGTGAAATATATCCCTATATTATCATATGTAGCTTGTATTTTTTTTACTAGATTTCTTCTCTAAGGAACGCCATTACCGTGTGAAAAAAGTTGGGTGTTCTTTTTCTTTGCTTAAATGTATTTGGATAGTTTATTTTCGATTGTATTCTCAAAGAAACAATACTTATAAATGCAGTACCATCTTTTCTTAGGTACTTATTCTTTTTTAACTCCATTCTCGCTAACGTGGCATTTTCACAAACTCGGTCACCTTTTGGTTCACATTTGACCAAGTTTTCGATGCTCTACTGCTTAAAAATAAACACCAAGTGTTTATAAAACCAGTTAAAATTACACTATCCAACAAGAATAATAATATTTTTAACAAGATTGTATGATTGTACTTTTCTCAAAATATTGCTCAATTGTAAAAAAATGAATATTCGAGATTATTTTCAACAATAAAAAAAACCTAGAAAATGACGATATTATTAACTAAAGAATCTCCTATTCATATCAGATAAAAACTCGAAAGCTTGGTACATGCATATTTTTACTGTAGTAGACAAGCCAAAGAAATAATGATTCTTGAGAAAAGGTACACACACGCAATTCTTTTATTTACTAATATGAACTATGCATTACTTTTGTTACATCAAAAATAATTTATTTCAATTGTTTTACTTAAAAATCTTCCCTTCAGCTCTAACATATGAACATTTATTTTTAAAATTCTGAATGAATAAAGAAACAATCACAATTTTCAAACGAAAATGTAGTTCTTAAGAAAATTGTTTTACCAAACTCTTTTATTTTATTTTCTCCTCAACTAATGTGTAACTTTAGTAATATGTATCAAGCTGTTATCTAGACAGTGATTGAAGGCGTTTACGAAAAATCCTTAGCAAATTAGCTTACGAATTAGCCTTCTTAGCAAAAATATTCTTTCGTAAATTTTTCTCCGAAACTAATGAATGTTTAAAATGTTTTCAGTATTTTTTCCCCTAAAACAAGTTGCATATTAAGAATAAGTAATGCAATTAACTAAGATGATGAAAAATTTGATACAAACTATCCTTTTACCTTTCAATCAATATTTATGCCCTAAGGAAATGCCAATATAAAAGAAAAATGCAATAACTATCGAAGCTATGGTTTATAAATCGAAGGGAAAAAATTCAAAACGTTTTTAATATTATTTAAATCTTGCATGACGAGAAATTACAAACAAAATAATAACTTCCATTACTTATATTTGAAAAGAATTTCGTAAAATCGTACATCTCTACTTTGTTTGTTTTCATTAAAATTACATGTATTTTACTTAAAAAGGAATGCTCTATGAAACATTAGGCTACGTAGAAAGATTATTTTCTCTTATTTCTTTCAATTCGTATTCACAAAACCTAATTTTTTTCACCAAACGATACATGAAAAAGAGAATATTAATGGAATGAAGAATTATCTGTTCGAATACGATTATCCCCGAATACGCATTCTACTTTTCCCCCCTTCAGGCAATGCATTTGTACGACGAAAACAATTTAGTTTATCATAATAACATAGTTATTACATAAATAAAAACATTCCGAAAGCGGACGCGTTTTTAAAAGAAATACATTCATCTATCGAATAAGGAAATTAAAAAAAAAGAAGAAACCTTATTTCGAATTCATATTTGCTTTTATTAAGTTTAGTATTTAATAAGTGGCAAAGGTTTTTCCATTACATCACAGAGGCTAAAGAACATCGTTTATTAATTTTTATCTTTGTTTGGTTTTTTTGTTAGAAAAAAATCTTTAGTTATATTGGGAAGAAATACAAATTTCTTTTAAAATTTAATTTCGAACCGAAATTGTATAGGTTTTTATCTAGATTGAATGTTTCGGAACTGGTTTTTATGCTTATTTATCCCTGATGACTTGATGTCTTAAGATTTGAAAAAAATGTTGATGCCAGTATTATTGTCTTTATTTTAACGTGCATAAATTTATATTCAGAACTGAAATATATGTATTTATTACTTTACTTTTTAGAAAAATTGAAATTAGATATCAATGCTTTAAAAAGAAATATGTCTTAAAGAATTAAATTATTCTTATACTCCATTTCGATAATAAGCTTCAGTTTCTCGTTTTCTTTGTACAACATATTATTTGCATTACATATTACAACAAAAGAAATTTACGAAGTCAATTATATTGAAAAGTATTTTTGTTGATTAAGTTATAATATTCTCAGAAAAGTGCATGCTGTTTTTCAAATGAGCTATAGGAAAGAAATTTTCACGGAATTTTTTATTATTTATATTTATAAAATGCTCTTTTTTTACTGTTTGGTAATTTCCATTTTTTATAAAAATGGAAAGTCAAGAAATTTTTAAAGCAATACTTCCACATAATGAAAGAGCTTGAATTACAGGTGTTTATCAAAATAATGGAAACAAATCAAACTCAGTGGCGCAACAGCCCATGAGGGCCAGGGTCTACTGTACCCATCCCAGTATTCGTGACCATTGGGCGTTGAGGTGCATGAGCAGATGTCCCAATCAGGTGGTCAGTCTGTCTAAAGCAAGAGGCCCGGTGTTTAAGTCCCCAAGCAAGCTTGGTACTCATTTATCGACCCTCTGCAGTAGGGATGATATGCTGAGTCGACCTTGTCCAGCCTGGGAATAAAACTCAGACTTGTGGTGTGGAAGCCCAATACGCTACCACTCGACCACTGGGCCTTGAGGAAATGCGGGCCCCCCCCCCTAGGGTGCCCTTCTCTTAGATTATCTGCGTGAGCTAGAGGTGTAGGATTAACAAAAGGACCAGACTTGTCCATGTTCTTAATATGACTTTATTAAGAATTTAAACTTAGGCTTTTAACAGAGTACACAATAAATATATGTGAGAGAATCTACGATGAACAAACACACAATACAAGTAATACCGAAATAACCTAACTCGGACCACTATCAATATCTAACCCGCCTAATCTTAATTCCAATAATATCGCAAGTCCGAATATTAAATAGTCAATCCTACCTTAATCTAACCGCTGATCCGATATTAAGGAAGTTGCGTCTTTACTCAAGTGCAATGGTATGCACCTTGACCTAATGGTTCTATCTTCGGGATAATCTCAGTTGGCTGT
>BMAV01027077.1:176249-202238 GCA_019973955.1 Trichonephila inaurata madagascariensis
CACCTTGACCTAATGGTTCTATCTTCGGGATAATCTCAGTTGGCTGTCCCTTCACGATTGTGTATCACTTTCTAATATAACATTCCCCAAATTGCCACACCGCTTACTGAAACTTCTGATATTTAAAAGCTATCTAATTTGCATCTTTCCTTCACGTTTCACTTCTTCGGTTCTGGTTGTAAAAGAGTTGTCATTAATCTTGGCCCCAAAAGGACCCAAAGGACATGTTAATGAGAAGACGCGGAAGCCCGTCACAGCCTTCAAAGGAAACCCCTTAGATTTATTAAAAAAAATCTTATATTATTATGTGTTGGCATGTTATATAATTTGGATTTGCCTTCAGAAATAGATTCATACAAGTGCTGAATAGTGTTTAGAGGATTATTGTAAGATTCTTTATGGATATATTGTGAAAGTTCTGGGATGGATGCCGGTAGAGGATATCGATTCCGTATTGAAAGCTCTAAAATAGGTCATAACAGTACACTTACATTGAGGTCGGGTGACAGTGCTAGCCAAGGCAAGCATTTGACTTTATCCTTCTGTTCATCAAACAATGAAATAACAAGTCTTACAGCAGGGATAGGTGCATTATCATCCAGGAAAATTCCATCTCTTGCAGGAAACAAAGCTTTCTTCATAGGATACTGATCTGCTACCATATCTCACTCTCTATAATTCTCCCTAGCGATAGTTTTGCACAGGGTTACAATTGGTCCAGCAGAAAACCACGACACGGCTGCCCATAACATGACAGATCGATCTCCATGTTTGATAGTTGGGACGAGACAATGCCGATTGTTAGCTTGTGGAGGCGTCCTCCAAACGTGTGCCCGTCTTATTGTCGGGAAAAGTGTGAAAGACGATTTTAAAGACGAAGTGTGCTACTTTCTGCCACCTATCAATCGACCAGGTTTTGTGGGTAAATGACATCACTGTAGATGACGTTTGGCTTTAGCATCTGTGATAGGAGGCTTGGGAATTGCTGCTCTGTCATATGTTTTCTGTTTTTTGACAATGAAGCCATCTTCATTGTCACTGTATCAGAATCCAGATACTGATTGAGTACTGAGGTAACTTAATTGCTGCAGTTGTTCGCTTTTCAGACATTACAATCCGCTTCAATACCAGTCGGTCTGTTTCACTAATCTTCTCTTCCAGTGCATCACATACAAATGCCTACATAAATGTTGGCATTAGGGAGCGAATTGCGTACAATTTAACCAGCAGTTAAGGGATTAATTATAAACAGTACAAATTATTGAAATAAGTGTGTTAACATTTGTATACAAATTTATATATGACAAGCCCATGGGGTGGGTCACTGGTAATTATTAAAATTGTTCTTAATGTAGTATTGTTAAATTAATTATAAAATACATCGTACAGTACTGATACATTTATAAGTGTATTATATCAGTGTATATGTGTATTTTATTTTTTATTATGTCAGAATGTTTTCGTTTCTTTTTTCAGTAAATTTTTATATTTTTTATAAAAAAAGTGATTTTTAGTTTTCGACTTTTCAATAGGCTCTTGTCCCCTTCGTAGAGTTATCACGCCCCCCTAGGGGGCACGCCCCACAGTTTGAGAAATGCTGGTGTATTCTAACCAGACATTAAATATTAAAAGACATTTTTGTTTGAACGCTTTTGGAAAATCATGATTTCGAACGTAGTCGGATACTTTAACTGAATTTATTTCAAATTTACCAATTGCCTATCGTTTTGTCCTTCTATCAACAAAATTCCCCAATTGGGGAAAATCCGTCACCAACGGCCCTCCTACAACTTCAAAGGGCGACGTTAATATAATTCTAACTCTAACTCAGAGTCAAAAAATAAATAAATAACTTGAACTATCATATGTATACCAAAAACGGTATACGTAAAGCCAGATCTTAAACATACTTTAATTTTTTTATTGAGTAAAGCAACCAAAAAAGGTGTTATACAGTGCATGGTAAATCTTGCGTGTGGATCTGACTTATTCTCAATACCGAATACATGCGTAATCTTATTTCATTTATAATTTGTATGACGATTAAACAAGATATTATACCAGTGTTTCTCAAACTGTGGGGCACGTCCCCCTAGGGGGGCGTGATAACTCTACAAGGGGGCACAAGCATATTAAAAAGTCAAACACAAAAGATTATTTAAAAAATTAATTAATTTATTGATAGTAAATAAACAAAATACCTTTTTACATAATAAAAAATAAAATACACATTTACACTGATGTAATGTACTTTTAAATGTATCAGTACTGCATAATGTATTTTATAATTAATTTAACAATAATAAGTTAAGAACTAGTTTGATAATTTGACACCATGGGCTTGTCATATATAAAATTTCATAGAAAAATTAACTCTTACCTCGATTATTTGTACGGTTTATAATTAATGCCTTAACTTCCGATTAAAAGTTACGCGATTCACTCCCCAATGCCTCCGTTTTCCAAGTAGTTGCGTGTATGTGATGCATTGGAGGGAGGAGAAGAAAAAGAATAAATAAACAAATTCTTTTAAATAAGTAAATCTTTCGCAAACATGTCACGATCCTTTTACTGTATTCCAAAGCCCAAAGAATAATTTTATGGATAGCAGTGCACAGAAATTATTGTACTTCGGAAAGACGTCCGGTGCAATCAATGCTTTGGATGAGCGAGGCGTTTATATACGACGGTGACACTTAAAAGTTTAAAGCAGTATTGTAGCTGTAGCGTGTCAAAGTACAGTACTATAGAATTCAATTGATTGTTATTGTATAGAGGGGGACGCGATGAAAATTGTGATTGAATATTGGGTCGCAAGTATCGAAAGTTTGAGAAGCACTGTATTATACTATATCATTGAATTTGTGATTATAACATGTGTCCATTATTGCATGAAATATTTTATATGCATGTAATAGGAATATTATACAAGAGTTATTGCAGATAAAATCTTTAAAATGTCAAATCACAGGACATACAAGAAATCTTAAACTTAAGAAATTATTTGCAATTACATTCGTAACCATAAGTGAAAAAATGAAACATAAGTTTTAAAATGTAACACATTGCTTTTTTTTAAAAAAAATAATGAAATACATTCTGCTTAATTTTTTTTTTTTTTTTATCCTGCGAATTTTCAATACTTTTATAATATATAATAACTTTTATAAAAGCTGAGTATTACATTTATGTATTTCTCTTTAACAAAATATGTCAAATTTATTTAATAGATTTGCAATATTTAAAGCAAAGTATAAATAAACTACATTTACCATATATCCATACTCTTCTCTTTATTGTCCGAGGCATCCACAAGAATTAAATGAACATCTAATAGATAGTTTTCACGTGAAATAGACGCACACTGCAAAAAATAAACTCCGTGAAGGAATTGACAGAAATGATTCATATTTTGAGGAAAGTTATCCCTTTATTCCCGGGATGGTCAAGGTCAACTCAGCCTTTCATCCCTACTTCAGTGGGTTGATAAATGAGTACCAAGCTTTCTTGGGGACTTAAGCACTAGGGATCTCACTTCAGACTGACCACCTGATCGGGACATCTGATCATGCACCTCAGCACCCAATGGTCAAGAATACTGGGACGGGTACAGTAAGCCCTGGCCCTCATGGGCTGTTGCGCCACTGAGTTTGGGTTAAAAGCTGAAAAAAAAGAAGAAAAAGTTAAAATGTTTTGGATTTGATACATATAGTTTAAACAGGGGGGGGGGTAAGAAAAATGTCTACAATATTTATAAATGACAAAAAGATTTTATAACATCAATTAACTCAAATTCATATAATTTATAATATGGTACCTATTTTACGAATGAGTGAGTGAGTGAATATTAACGTCGCCCTGTTCAGTACTCGGAGGATTTTGGCGACGGATCTCGTAATTTTGAACCATGGTCAAGTGAAGAGGATGACAGCGTAGCTGGCTTTCCTCTTCTGAGTGTCATTTCTTTCATGTGCATTTCTAGAAATTTATGTCTCCGAGACGTCAAGAACTGTCCCAGCTGAATACCTAAAATCGTTCGTTGATTTTCTTTTGTTTCCAGTAAGTGAGAATCTTATTACCCATCGCTCTATAAATCAGCAAAAGGGCTATTGGTGACAGAATTCGCAATTTTTAACCATTAACAAGTGACGAGGATGACACTTGAGCTGGCAGCCCCCTCCATTGGGAAGACGTTTAACCTTCGACAGATTTAACATGCATTAGACCCCTACATGGCGGTCTTGAGTAGTACTAGGCTCGAACGCATGCCACGCCTGCCTCGTGTCTGTTACCTTGACCACTTGGCTACCGCGACTACTAGATTTTTCGAGACCAAAATAAAAGGAAACAATGTTGTTGTTTTTTTAATTATTAGGAATATTATTTTGCATACTTACAAACAAATATATTAAACTAAATTTGCTAATAAATAAAATTTAAGTTTTTGAAAAATTATGTATAATTAATAAAATCATTATAATTATTTATTTTTATAAATAAATAAAACTTTTTCTGAATATTTCTATTTTTTTTTCTTTTATTCTCTCTATTTCTTGCATATAACGAATTGTGAACTGTTAAGTATTCCTAAATAACTCTAGCATATATTTAAATTTAAATGAAATGTGGTCAAAAATGACTTCAAAAACTGAGTTTTGTTATATGTTCATGGTCAATTTATATTCTATAAGAGTAGCCACTTGATATTCCATAACTGGATGAACATCGGGGAAAATCTAATGACATTCCAAAATTGTTCCTTTTCCCCTTACTCGTATAAAAACATCAAATATATATTTTAAATAAAATGTTAAACAGAAGTTATTATATATATATATTATTTTCTTTACGTTAAATTTTTTAGACTTATGGATGGGAAAAGTAGCAGAGTATAATACGTTTTAGATTAAATTTCATTACTGATTTTATTATTTAGTTAAAATTGCCACAATTGTTTATTACTTTTTCACCAACACTCAAAAATTTGCTGAGGGAAAAAAAAACTTTTAGCTGTCATGAAGCTCAGTGTACAAAAAAATCTCGAGTATTTGTTAGATGTTAGGGAAAGATATTAGGTAAACAATGTTAAACATGTATCTTTTTTATAAGATAAACCCTTCTGAAAGGTTTCCGTAACCTTAGATCTTATGTAAAATGAAATTGCTTCTTAAAATTTAAAACCTTATACATATATTATACCTGACATAAGTTTGAAATAATTAAAATAACGCGTAGGTTTTGAAATTAAATTATCAATTCCAAAAGAAAAAAAGTCAGCCTTTATTTTTTTTTAAAGAAATATTATTTCAAATAGTTTCTCATTTGTAAAATTTTTAAATAAATTGTTTAAATAATTTTGTAACTACGTATGATTTTTATTTTTACTTTGCTATAAATATATAATTTTTAAATAATGCCCTTTCAAGCAAATTTGAATAAAAAATATTATTTTGAGAAACATGCACCAGTTCAAAAGGTAAGAATAATTAAGTATTCATTGAAAATTACTGTTTTTGTCACGTAAAACCTAGCAAATGGCTTAAAATCGTTAAATAAGCGGGCATGTGTTAAAATTCTACTTGTAGTGTTTTTGAATTAAAATATTTTTCTCGAATTTGAATATATTTGAATACTGTGTTCCTTCTATAACAATGATAAAAGTGCTGAGGTGTACTCTAAATTTTTAACGAAATCATACATTATACAGTAATTATTTAGGATTTTTAATACTTTATTTTGACTTGGCATTAATCACGCAAAGTGTTAAGTATTTCATATTAATTTTGCTTAACATGAATGGATAAAGAGTTAAGGACAGAGTTTCTCAAACTGGGGGGTGCTCCCACTTAGGGTTGCGCAAACATATCGAAAAGTCAAATATAAAAGATTATTTTAAAAAGTAATTAATTTATATTATAGAAGTAAAATAGAACTCATGTTGGCATAATAAAAATAAAATAAACATTTACAATGATATAATATACTTATAAAAAGGCATCAGTAATTCCCGTTGTATTGATAATTAATTTAACACAATACTAAGTTAAAAACAAATTTGATAATAAGTAGTGACTATCCAAAATTGTATTCAAAATTTAATACTTATCTTAATAATTTGTACGGCTTATAGTTAAGGTCGTATTGTAGCTTTTACTTCAAAGTACATTATTATTACATGCAATATATTGTTATGGCATGGCGGGGAGCGTAATGAAAATTATGATTGAAAATGGGGTAGCAAATATTGAAAGTTTGAGAAGCCCTGGGTTAGAATAAAAAGCAGAGAATAAAATAACAAAAAGTTCTTAAGTAAAACAAATGAACTTAGCAAAGTTATTTGAAATTATAAACAGGATTCATAATATCTGTGGAAAGTTTCACAAAGACAAATGCCGTTCATCACGTTTAGATTTGTATGCATCTTTTTTTCAGTGTCATAGGCTTTTAATAAAACATTGAACTAAACTGACCTCAACTCAGTGGCGCAATAACCCATGAGGACCAAGGCCTACTGTGCCTAATTCAGCTCACGTGACCTTAGGCACAGGTGCAAATGCAGATGCTTCGATCAAGTGGTCAGTCTAACGCAAAACCCCTAGTGTTCAATTCTCAAGGAAACTTGGTACTCATTTATCACCCACTGAATGGATGAAAGGCTGATTGAACCTTGTCCAGCCTAAAATTTGAACCTCAGATCTGTGGAATGGAAGCCACTGGGCTTCAATAAAATGTACTTTGCAAAAAACAAAAAAAAAACTACACCACGAAGAAATGACAATATACTTAAGTAGAAACAAACAACGCTTAAAACAAAACAAAACGAAAATATTCGCGACACAAGTATCTTACTAAAAAATTCATTTTATAGCTTTCTGAGCATAAACTTGGAGTAGGAATTTCACAAAATTTAGAATTAAAGTTATTTCAAAATTTGCATTGAATTTTTTTATTGCTAATGTCTTTTTCAAGCAAAATTTAATTTCAAGAGTTATTTAATATTAAAAGGGAAGTTAATTGGTTTATATTTTGAAATTATTATTAAGTTTTTTCTGAACTACTAATAATAATTAAAAATGTGTTCAGTTGCTTAGAGAACTGTAAGCCAAATTGAAAATGGCCCTTAATTATTGCATATTTTATTTAAATACCTACGATATTTTCTAATCCTTTGATATTCCAAAATGTGGACAATATTATATTGTTTGTATTATTATTGCTTTACACACACATGTTTCTGCATTTTTTTCCTGTTGATGTAAATTTGCAATGATATGTTGCTGATTCAGATGTATTTGTAAAAGAAAATGATAGAAAAATGATCTTAAATAAGAACTTTAATAATAAAATAAATTTTGATAGTTAATACTAAATTATAAGTTTAATAACTGTTAATCCTCTTCATTTCAGTGTTTAGAAATTTTTTTGAAATATTTTTCTTTCGCAAAATTTTTATTCCATGATTTTTTTTTATAAACCGTTTACACTCGCAATCAACAGCAGATATTTTAAAATGTATTTGTAAAGTGAAAGGTCATCATCGAAATACGCTTGCGTCAACCATAAACATTGTATGGCAAAATAAGAGCTAAGCAAATAGAACAGAATATTGTTCGTTCAATAATTTAAGAATAAAAAAAAAACAGTTTATGAAAAAGACAATATTAAGAAAAGTTTAAAGTTGAAAATTATAAACCAGAATGAGAATTTCTATGCGATAGTTACATAATTTACTTTTTTCGTGGTCTTCCAATTTCCTTTTCTATTTACAATTTGTATTGCTCACCTAACTGAAATACAAAACACACACACACAAAGAGCTTAAATCGACTTTAAAATACATAATTTTATATATATGATGGTATTAATTTTGCATCATATATTACACTTAAAAATATATCAAATCTCACAGAAATTTTGAAATTTACAAAAATACAAACAAAAGAAATATTTTAGTAATAATGTATATTAATTTTATATAAAAAAAAATTTAGAGTCTTTACTGGTATTTATTAAACTATCTCTCTTGTTGTTATTTTAAAGAAATTACTCTGTTAGTCAAGAAAAGTTTTACAATGTTTTCGTACATTGTTATAGTAATTTAGGGGCAAAATGATGTTAAGCTAAAAACAAACACATTTGTTTATTTAAAAGATAGAATTTCTCTCTTTATATGTATACAAATTTAAATATATATATATGTAGTTTTAATTTCTAATTCTGAAACTCTAAACATTTGCATTTTTTGAAACTTAACACTTTTTGAGTATTTGTATAAAACTGCAAGTGCTCTAGGGATTTAAATCTATCGAAGAATTAATCCTAAGCGTAAATAAAAAAAATATGAACAAACGGAATTGTTTTATTTTTATTAAAAAACTGAATATTTCAATATATCAAGTCACGAGGAATAGTTTTCAAGTTCTTTAAATTCTTTTATGTACATAGAAAGAAAAACTTCCCTTTGAGTAACTTCTATATATTTGAAACATGTTTCCTTGTATAATTTGTTATCCTGTCGAAAAAGTATTCAATTTCGTTTGAAAAAGAATTGTATTCTTTTTAAGCTGCTTTGGTATTTTTAATAAGAAATTTTTAAAATTAATTTAAATGGACATCTCTTCCAACAAACTATTTCAAGGAATTGAAACGAATAGAAATTTTTTCAACACCCTTTTCATTAATATCTCCAATGTGCAGTCAGGAATGTAATATCTGTCACTTTGTTCCGTTTCTAAGCAAATAATTTCACATATTTTCTGTGAAATCAATTACAGGTCTTTACAGGAAACAGAACAATGCTTAGAAAACTATTTACCATATCCAAAAAGTATGCGAGAAAGACTATAACTAAATTACTTAAATTAATAAAAACGGTAACATGTGACACTTTAACACGTTTTCTCTAAAAATCTTTGAAAGACAGAGAGAGTTTATTCGCTTTGCTAAATTAAGTCTGTCAGCATTTTAAAATGTTACACAAGTCTATATTCAGTTTTAATATCGGATCGAATTTTACTAACCGTAATGAAAAGTGACATATAACAGTTCTTTACTTGTGGATAATTTTCTGAGAAACTTTCACTGGAATTTAATTTACTCTCCTCCTAATGCAGTCAAGAATGAAGGAAATAGTTTTAACAAGACTTCATTGCTTATCTACAATCTTATTTCCGAACTTTAAATTCATTTTCCTGTTGTTACTTACAGTCTTAATCATGTTATGGAGGTGTTAGGAAAGATCTTTCTGTGGGAAGCTTGTTTTAATTTTTTCGTCACTTGTTTTAAACCCATTTGATTAATAAAGAGACTCAAATTATGAACCAAATTAATATTTAATTACACGCGTAGCAAATTGTGACGTTGAATTTTTCTCGAAAGTTAATTAGAAGTTTGAAGAACTTAACCCAATTATTTTCGAGTTTTGGAAATTTGTAAGAAAATTAAATACTATTCAATTATATTTTTGTGAAGTGCGTATTAAGTTTGTGTGAATTATAATTATCAAAATCCAGTATTTCAATCAACCATTGGATTGTAAATGTTACTGAAGAAAAAAAATTTTGTAATTTACGCATCGGTTATAGAAATTATATATCATGTTATTTCTAATTACGTATAATTTATTGCGCATCGGTTAGTTGTATGTCATTTTATTCATAATTATGTATCGTTTATTGCACATCGATTAGAAATTATTTATCATTATATTTATGAACCATTTCATTTTTTTCTTTACATGTTTATTACTTTTTTAAGCATTATCGAGATTCCTGGTATTAAGATTCCAAACAGAGGAATGAACTATTGAAATATAATTAACACGTAATGTAATGGCAATTGATTAAAAACGCAGTGAAAGAGATAAAAACAGTAAAGAGTCAAGTGTTTTAAGACTACACAGTACCCTTTTTCAAAAATTTTTTTAGAGACAGTATTAGTAGAAATATCAACCTTTCATCTCTACTGCATTGGGTCGATAAATGAGTACCAAACTTACTTGGGGACTAAAACACTGGGCTTCAGACTGATCACCTAATCGGAACATCTGCTGATGCACCTCAGCGCCCAATGGTCACGTATACTGGGATTGGCACACTAGATCCTGGCCCTCATGGGCTCTTGAGACACTGAGTTTGAGTATCCGTAGAAATAATTTATGGTTTATATTTAGATTATATTACTATTTATGTTTATCAATTATTGTAAACAAAAGTTAGTATGGATTTGAAAATATGTTCCCTTGTTAATTTTTAATAATTATTTTTTATAGCTAAACCTGAAAGAGATATGAAAATTTTGAAAATATTAAATTGAGGATTTTTTTTAAAAAAAAAACTATAGACCTGAGACCTAAATCCTTACTATAATAGATCATACGTTTGGGAGTACATACAAAAAAATCAAGATTTTTTCGTAAACAAAGCCTTAGGGTTTAGAAAACACTTACATCTCTAAAATTAAAAGTCTGCTAAAAACGCATTTAATGTTTGTAAAGGCATAAGAGCTCTCAGGTCTCTTAAATTGCAATTTTTTCAACTTTATGAAAAAAATATATGTTAAAGCCTCAACAGTTCTGAGAATTTTGATACCAACATTTTGTTGATACTGTGAAAACTTCCGAAGTTATTGATAAATTACAAATGAAACTTAAAAAAAAAACTCCTATCTCTTTCTTATCTTTAACTTCATTTTTCTCAAAACAAAAAAATTTAGTTGGCGCGCAGGATTTCTCAGAAACTATTTATGATATCAATTTGGAATTGCATACACGTGTTCAAAATAAAAGTCTTCGTAACTTATACAACAATTTTTTTTTTAAAAAAATTTTAATATAATTTTTTTTTTAATTTGATATTTAATTAATTTTTTTCTTGAAATTTTCGTTATAATTGTATTAAAAAAAACATTTTTTTCTGTCTGAATTTTTTAAAAGTTATTATAATTTCAAAAGTGAACATTTTTATACCAAGTAAAATTAATTTTTTAAATTTTGATCAATTTTGTACTTCAGAATCCTGCACGGTGTAAAATACTAATTTTCAAATTTTTGAAAAATAGTTCAATTTATATTTCTTTATAACTTTCAATTTTTTTTTCTCAAATTCTCTGAAAATTTGAAAAATAATGTAAATATATATGATTATCATGTGGTAAACTTTTTAAATTAATGCTTTCTTTTGTTGCTAAGTTACATTCGTAATTTTGTTTTTTTCGAGTTCATGGAGTGTTAAGAGTCCTGAGAACCCATAAAACAAAAACTTATAATGCCCGCTAAACTCTTAATTTAATATATTATTTCCCAATGTATTTTCTACTACATTAAAACACTATTTTAATTAAGTATGACTGAAAAATATTTTTTCTAATTCAAAATATATTTTAAGGAATTATTGATAGCATTTGTTACGACGTCAGGTTATTCTGCTTATGTTTTCACAAAAGTTTTGAAACACAAATCAATTATGTACACAATAATAATGTTACTAACTTAAGTTAAAAATCACCAGGTTCGTACATGAAATTTAATTTTTTTCAGTTTTAAATTGAGATAATTTAGCAAGTTTCAGTATTTCTTGCACGACTTTAAAATACTATAATATAGTACTAAAATATGTTTACTATAATGGAGTTCGGTGTAAGATGGAAATATTTAGTACTATCTGCAATAGTTGTATTCGGAAGTATAATTGTAGTATGAACTGAGGGCGTTTATAGATTTATCATCGTCAGTAGTATTTCATCCCTTGGAAATATTGTTGATCATAGCAACATGAGAACGTTTTGGTCATGGCATTTTCTCAACAGGAGCAGTAAATAATAAAGCTTATAAGTTATATAAACAATTTTTAAGAAAAAAATTGGCCTTGAAATCAATCTTAATTTAATAATTATGAGAACTCAAAAAACTCAAAACATAATCAAGCGGAAATGGTTTTAGTAATGAAAATTGTAATTATTAACTATTTCACACTGAAAAAGTATATTGTACTCAAAAATATTTTTAGTTACTTCAAGTTAAGAGTGGAAAAATGCTTTAAAATGAAATGATTTTCTAACAATGTATTTATTTTTAAACAACAGTTAATCAAAAGCACCAATGAAATTTTAAAAATCAATGAAAATGTTCTGATTATTATTTGTTTTTGTTTACCGTATCATAAATAAAAATGTTACTATTAGCGTTTTACTTAACAAATATTTGATTGAAAAATGTTCCACGCGTTTTACCTTCTTAGGTAACATTTCCATTCTCATAGGCACACGTTTAAAAATTTCAAGATTTCTTTTTGTTTCAACTTATATACGAGTTTCGAATTTTGAATAAAATTGTAAAGAAAAAAAAATCCATGTACATGCACTCTCGGCTCATGCACGAATCGACTTATATTCAAACATTTACGTTAAGTATTGAAAAAAATCTGAATTTTTTACCAAAAGTAGAAAATATTTAAGGCTAATTTCGAATAGCGTTAAAGAATAGTGTTCACTTTGGGTCAATTTTTTAAAGTAAAAAATGGTGCACAATTATAAATCCAAATCCTATAATTCGCAAACAATACAGGGTGTAGCCGAAATAAACCAACAAGTGAATAGGGGTGGCAATATGCAGCATGGGGACTACAAATCACCCTCGAACATGAGGTTTCATCGGTAAAAATCGCAAAAATAGTAGCTGTCAGGAGGAGGATGTGCCGGACGAGGGGAGTGGGCAAATAAATGCGGGAATTTGGAGTACAATGGTAAGGTTGCAGAAACCTGCAAGTATGAAAATTCACCATTACTGCCGGAGTCGCTACAAGGAGTATGGGCCACTGTGCACCAGAACGAATGGTTCATGCATGAGCGTGCACCAGCACATCTTTTGATTGCGGTGCTTATGGAGTCTGAGGGGTGTTAAATTTCTCTAGAGGGCTGAAAATATAAACAATTTTTAATTTTCTTTTAAAATTAAATTAAATAATTCGAATCTCTTACAAATTATTTATAAAAGAATGGGGCTTCAGAACAGTATAAAATGTTTAAAATATAATCAAAATTTTAAAAATTATAAGCATATGAAAATTGTGTAATACATATTAATATAACTTTTGCGTTGCGCATGCTATTTTCTAACATAGTTTCCCCTGATGTATAAAATTTAATATAATTATAAAATGTATTATACTCTTTAAACCCTATATCATTTAAGAATAATATAATTTTTGTGTTTCAAAATATTTGAAAAACATTGAATTTTTTTTTAAAAATTTTGAAAATGCATATTTTATTTTTTTTAAATATAATTTATTATTCTACTAATATAATATTACTATAATGTAATAAGGATACATGTAACTTTATAAATGAACTTATAGCTAGTATATAATTAAAGCTACTATTTTAGAAAATAGCATGCTTGACGTAAAACTTAATAATTATTTCTTATACAAAAGTTTCTTATATTCATATGCTTATAATTTATAAAACTATGATTATATTTTAAACATTTTATACTTTTCTCAAGCCCTATTCTTTTGTAAATAATGTGTAAAAGATTCGAATTATTTAATTTAAATTTAAAAGAATTATACCTGTTTGAAAATTTATATTTTCAGTTCTTTAGAGAAACGTAACACACCTGAGAATTCTTAACCACCTTTATGCTAAATTTTCTAAAAGAAGAATTAAATGCGGTGGACTTGTTGCTCAGCCTCTACGCTTCCCGGACCTAAATCTCTTCGATTCCTTCTTCTACAGCCACCTAAATACACTTGTGTATGAGACGCCGATGGCTACAGGGAAGGATCTCATGGCATGGATTTCCGTTCCTTTAGCTGGCATTACCAGCACACAGGAATTGTTTAATCCTTCGTTCGTAGGTGTCGGGTGTACTATGATATACGCCAGAGTTTCTCAAACTGTGGAGAGTGATCCCCTAAGGGGACGTGATAACCCTACGAAGGGGACCCGAACATATCAAAATTTCAAAAACAAGATTTAACAAATTATAAATTTACTAAAAGCAAGCAAAACAAAAATACATTCGGACATAATAAAATATAAAATACACATTTACATTGATATAACATAAATGTATGAGTATTGCATAATAATGTATTTGATATTTAAACTCATAATACTGAATTAAGAACAAGTTTAAAAATTGCTAGTGATTCACATAGACTTGTCATATGCAAAATTTAATACTTTATCTTGATAACTTGTACGGTTTATGGGTAAAAATTCGTATTGTAGCTTTAACGTCAAAGTGGATTATTATTGCCCTCAATACAGAGGTGCACTTAAGGAAGGGGGTCTAGGGTTCCAGCCCCCCCCCCCCAAATGCCTTGATTTTTTTTTTCCGATTGCTTATAATTTTAAGTATATAGTACGTAAAATATTTATTATAAATGAATTATTTTATGAATTAATGCTAATAATTTATTCAATAATAAAATTTTTTCTGTTTGTTGTTCCGAAAAATCGACAAAATCAAAAAGAGCTTGATACAAGAATGGTGGCCTTTCTCCCCGGCCCCCCGCCCCCCCTCCTTGTGAAAAAATTCTTGTATGCGCTACTGACTTAATACATTGTTATTGTGTGAAGGGTGGCCAGATGAAAAGTATGATTGAAAATTGGGTCGCAAACATTGAACGTTTGAGAAGCACTGATATACGTTGCTGCAATTTTGAACAATTCCTGTGACAATCATTTGTCATTTCATTTTTGGCGTCGATCGGCGATGCATTGTTGCAAATTTTTACAAAAACTCAACGTAGTTAAGAAATCCATGTTCTATGGGGATTCGCCATCCTCATGTTGCCTGTTTTCAACCCTCTGAATTTTTCGATTGAATTCGGCAACCCCCTGTATATATGGTTTCAAAAATTTATTGAGAAATAAAAACTAAAATTAACCCAAAATTACATCTTGGTCAATAACTTTTCATTAAATTCAAGAGGTAACTTTCAAACATTAAGAGCAGTCGGAAAGCTAAAACTTATTTTTTTTAACAATTTGAGATTTTTACATTTTTAAATTTAGATTTTAACCTTTCTAAAAAATACCTTACTTTAACCTCTAGGGTAATTAGAAGCCCTTAAAACCTATTTTTAAGGGGACATGGTACGATTTATCCAGAAATTTTTAATTTAAGGATTTTTAATATTTTTTTGGTTGCCTCCTATGTATGTATACTATGTTAAACATATTTTGAGCTCAAAATTTCATAAACAGCTAGCCATGTAATTTTTTAAGGAAAAAACTTGAAATTTTTGAAGTGATTTTAAAATGCTACTCCTCCTACAAAAATTGACATACACGCATGAAATTTTATTTACAAGTAGGTCAAACTATATATAATAAAAGTTGGTATGGGTTTTTCGTTAACGTGATTGGTATTCTTACAATACTTCTTTTTATGAATGTTTATTGAAAATTCCTTAAAAAATGCATAAATTCTGAGTTTAATTATTTTTTAAAAAAAATATTGCTTTGATTCAAAAATGCCTACCAACTTTTCTTACATGTACTATTGCGAATAGGTAACAAAATTTCAAAGCATTAGGCGCAATAGAAAAAAAGCCTTAGCATTTTAAATGAAGACAAAATAGTTATTTTATCTTTGTGAGATACGGCAGTTTAAAGTTTTGATTTGCCTTAGGGATGTGAATAAAAACGAACGTGAAAGCTATTATAATTCTGCGTTTTTTTAAGTTTAGAGCTTTCAAATTTTGTGAGGTTATAGGAAAGTATATAAGGAAAAATTTAGGCTAAAAAAATTAAATTTGATTTTTTGACCGATTTTTGTCAATTGAATCGTACTGTGCCCCCTTAAATAATCTTTGAAACTGGCCTCATTTGAATGGCGAAAAATGTAAACAAAGTACTTCATTTTTGCTTAAAAATTGAATGCCTGATATAAACCAAATTATGTATCTTTTATTGTAAATTGAGCCTTTTATTTATTTATTTACTAGCCGATTAGAAGCCTCACTGCATACATTAAAATCAATTTATCTCAAAATGTAAATTTTGATGTTCGATGTACCTTTTCTGAGAAACTACTGTTCACACGTACGTAAAATTTTTATGACATATTTGTTATGATAGCTGATATATACTGAAATGAGCTTTTAGTAAAAAACTCAAAAATTCATTTGTTACAAATTTTTTTATGTAAAAAATGGGTCAAATTTCACTATGTTTGATAAAATATCTTTTAAATTATGAAAAAATTCAAAAATAGCTAAGAGCTCATTTTAGTATAATGAGAAATGTATACTTTAATTGTAGAGACATTTCCAACTCCCCTTCAGATTTACCAGAAATAGAGCTATCAATTAATTATTATTTATTTATTTATGTAAAGTTAAATAAAATTAAATTGTAATCAACTCACATTTCAACTCTTAAGAGTTTAATTCATTAAAAATGACTTCATGCATATTTAAATTCATCCAATGTAAGCGGTTTATGATTATTGAAAGAGCAAATTTTTCTTGCAAAATTTCTTTCCTAAATATTTTAATCATGTGAATGTTGGTGTTCAAAATATATGAGTGCATATTTCCTTTTAAAAAATTGTGATTAAAATTAAATGCCTTGTGATAGTTAGAAATATGAATATAGTTTAAATGACTTCCAGAAATATAATCATATTCCCTCAAGATTTATAAAGAGAGGGAATTTAAATTTATGTTCTTATATATAAAATAATTTCAAGCAGAATGCATTCGTGCGTAAAATATTCCGTGTGGTTCATTTTTGTTCATTCTCTTCAGGAAAAAATAATATTAAATTTCCTAGAACTTATTCTAAAATTTAACATATTACTGTCTACCTGTATGCAGTATGCATACAGGTACATTTTTCTACTTTAGAAAATTATTCTTTTGAATGGGAATGTTAACACAAAACTGATGTTACTTCTTAGTAAAAATGAGCTAATATGAAATTTAACATTTTTCTTTTATTTTAACGCATAAATAGTTAGCTTACTGAATTTAAAAGGGTTCAGGGTGAAGAAGTTCAAAAAGACAAGTAGCGTTTCGAAATGTAAATTTGAAGGTAAATTTCTTCTATTCTTGATATTAATTTGGAGTATATATTAATTAGCTCATTATACATTCATATATGCTCAACTTTTTTATGTACTTTATATAATATACACTCTGTGCAATGAAGAAGTTAGATGAAATATTAAAATTTACTACATCAAAAGAGAATATGTGTAGAATACAAGAGATATAAAAATAGGCATTATTTATCTCTTCTAAGATAATTTTAAAAAATACTTCTACCTATAAAGCATAAGATTAGTATATTATTACAATCTCTAGGTATACATGCAAGCTAAAACGAAACGTACTAAGTCTTAAAAAACAACTCCTTTATTTAAAAAGATCAGAGGGGTGTACAATATCCGCCTAACGGTGGACCAATCCCCATTGTACAAATTGTATATCTATTCATTCTCACTGCTCCAATTGGGAAACTGTAATTAAGTTGGCATCACTTTTTGGCTAACAAATTTGGCAACTTAGCGATCATGCTGGTGACCATTTTTGGCTCCTGGTGTCCATTTGAATGCTTCTGGAAATTACTGCAGAAGTCTGTAATACACCGATTTTTGACGTAAGTGTGTTTTTCGAGAAAGTGCTGGACGGTAAGGGGGTGGAACACATTGGACGAATTATTCTTGATGCTCCTCTTCAGTTAAATTAAACTTTTTACAACCAATTTTTTCTAATTTTATCTAAAGGGGTTATGTCCAATAATATTTATTTAATTTTGAAGAAAAAAATATATGGACGCAAATTTAAATATTTTTTCTGAGGTAAGAATAAATATCAAAATAGTTTTTAACACTATTTAAAATATTCAGAAAAATAAGAACACTTTTATCTGGAAAAACTGATTTAAGTATTTAATAAAAATTGAATATATAGATATCAATCAGTATCATCAATTCAAATATTTTATGCTTAAATCAGTGCTTCTGAAACTTTCAATATTGTTGACCCAATATTCATTCATATTTTTCATTGCCCCTCCCCCACCCATACAATAAATATGTATTGAATTCAATAATACTATACTTTGATTCTAAAGCTACAATGCAACTTTAACCTCTTGAATGTCATTGGCGTATATAAACGTCTCACTCAACCAAAGTTTTGATTGGAACGGATGTATATATACGTATTCCATCTTTTCTGTGCACTGCTATCCATAAAATAATTCCAAAGGCTTTGGAATGCAATAGAAGGACCTTGACAGTGTGTGCGAAAAATTTACTTATTTCAGAGAAGGTTTTACTTATTTATTCATTTTCTTCCCCTCCCCCCAATATAACACATATGCACGCTTACTAGGAACAAGTGATATAAAAAAAATTAAGTCAATTCCTAATTAGATCAACAAAGAACAATTTTATTTTAGCTACTTGTTATTGAATAGTTACAATTAATATAAATATGTATATTCATATGACAGAATCACAACATTAAGTGGTAATTAATTCTTATTAATTATCATTAAAGTATCATATTGGCATCCAAAACAATCGTGTCTATAAAATTTCAGTTCAACTGACTGCTTCAAAACGGGAGAATAAAACATTTTCAAGTTTTGGCACGTCTCCAAAATGGTCACTATGTCACCAAAAATGATGCTAACTTGGCTGTATTTGTTTTTTTTAAATAATTAGTTGTAATTAATTGATTTTTATTAATTATAATTAAATAATTGTATTATCATCTAAAATAATCATGTATATAAAGTTTCAGCTTAATTGAGCGATTTAAAATGTTTTTTTATGAACGATTAAAAATTCCACCAAGATAAATAAATAAATAGGAAGTGTGAGCTAATACTAGGAACTGAAAAAGGTGGCAATGGGGAGCGAATCACGTAACTTTTAATCGTTAACAAATATATTAATTATAAACCGCACACATTAACAAGATAAGTGTTAATTTTTGTATGTAATTTTATATATTATAAGCCCATGGGGTCACTTGTAATTGTTTAACTTGTTCTTAGCTTAGTATTGTCTGCAGTACTGATACATTTTTAAGTGTATTATATCAAAACAAATGTGTATTTTATATTTTATTATGTCACAATGTATTTTGTTTGTTTACTTTCAATAAATTAATATTTTTTTTAAAAATGATCTTTTGGTTTCGATTTTTCAATATGCTCGCGTCCCCCTCGTAAGGTTATCAACCCCCCCCCCTAAAGGGCATGTTCCCAGTTTGAGGAACGCTGGCTTATATATAAACCTACACATAGGATGTTAAATTATTTGCCAACGTTCGGTGATAAGTTTTCTATAACGCCACGCTATTAGTAATTATATGTTATTTTGTGGGTAATTGTGATTTAAATTAATGAAAAACACTAATCAGGAAATTATATGAATATTAGAATCTCTTAAAATTAGGTATTTTAGAAAACATTTTATGAAAACTATACCGATTTTCAAAATACATGAAATTCAAAGCCATGTATTTAAATTTGACATTTTCACCACGGTATCTTACGCATTTATAAATGCAATGAACTCAAACCTAAAATATATTTACGAGTACCGAAATATTTTGACGCATTGCACATTTTCTTACAGGAAATTTTATAAAATGCATGATGTTCCTAAAAATAAATTGTTAAAAATAAAACTGATGTTAGAGCTAAATCCTTAGTTTATTGTCTTTATCGTAATTTAAATAACATGTATAAAAAATATAAAAGATATATATTCGTTTGAGATACTAAGTTTTAAGTAACATAACTTTGACAAAGAAAAAAAAATACAATCTTCATGATAGCGTTTAAATTTTTCTTTCTCACTTTACTAAAATAATGCTTAATATTTGATATTTAAAATACACCACTTTTATATGACTTATACCTTCCTCTTTCTCTATCTCATAAACTTGTTTTTTTTCCCGATTGGTAGATTTTTTTCCATTACAAAAGGTCCAAAGATTTTTAAAAAAAAATTGAATTTTTGTCAAACATTGATTCAGAAACGTAGGCAGATGCCTTTTTGTGAAAGTACGAAAAGATTTTGATCCCTGAAAACAACTTAAATTGAATCAGCTAGTCAATAGAGAAATGTACGCTGTAGCATCCATTGAAAAGTCCAATTTAATAAAGAAATCATTTCATTTCTTTATATTTTATTAAATTGAGTAATGCCATTTTTCATGTACGCTCTTGTCGTAATATTAAAAATCACAAGTTTTCTAATTATATTACTTGCCGATACATATGATTTAAGAATAGCGAGAAAAAAAGCATTACAATCAAAAGAAAATTTAATTAATTTTTTTTAAAAAAAAAATCTTGGCTCTTAGCATTAAAATATTTATTTTTTTTAATTCTAACTAGTTGAGGCATGGATGAGAAAAATGAAATTACCATCTTTCTGATAAGAAAATTGAATCTTTGAGAGTTTCTTCAGCTTAGGTAATAAGTTTTAAGTATTTCAAGGCAAGCTTTAGTAATCACACTGCTTATAATAATATTAACAGAGAAAAAAGTATCTCCCCAGGCTTTGAATTTTTCACTTTATTTTCGAGGATATGCGAAGATTAAATTGAAAACAAAACTAATTCTTTTCGAAAAGTAAGTTTTAATAAAGTGTCTATTTAAAGTGGTTTATATAAAAGCCTTATAGTTTCCAGGAGTCCAACGAATATTCTTATTCTCTTTCGCTTAGAATTTACTCCCAAAATGTTTTTGACGGAAATTATTTCTTTTTCATTTTTACCTTCGACTTAAATCTTTAAATTATTAGAATGCATTTTTTTCGATGAATTAATCCAATAAAAGCAATTTTTGAAATTGATTCTATCCAAATTCTGAAAAAGAATATTTGTTTCATAGCGAATATAATATTTAATTCTTCATGGGGCGAAAATCGAATTAGACTTTTATGTCCCGTGTTACAAAACTACTCTCAGAAATAATTGGTTTTTGATAGCTAGTCAATAAAATTAATTTCTCGAAAAATATTTTTCCATTTAAATTGGTATGTGAAATATGCTTTTTATTTGTCCCGATACGTATTTTTTAATAATTTATTATTCTAAGAAATATTAATGTTAGGTACCTGACTACGTTCGGAACCATTAAACTACGAACAGTGCATAAATGAAAACAATTTATGATATTTAGCATTACATGAATTGTATTATAACCTTATAAAAGGATTTCAAGAATATCATTACTATAAAATTTATTTAAAGGCATTTTCTTCACAAAAAAAGGATGAAAAATTTTCGTGTCTTCAAATTATTCTTCTTTTATGAAAACGTTTCAAAAATAATACTTTTTTCATATATAGCGAGACCTTTTTACAAAGCCTGAGTCAGGATTTTAACAATAAAACCCTCTCGTTTTCAGAGTTACTATCAATTGAAATAATAGTCGAAGAATTTTTGTTAAAATTTCTGAAATTTGATTTTTTAAAATATGAATAAATTCACTAATACATTATATATTTCAAAAGATTTATAACAATAATAAGATTACTAGAATAGTGTTACGAATTTTGTATGATGAATGTTTGAAATAGTGTAAATAATTTATATCTGGATATGTAATACATTTATATTACTCTAAGTTGTATTTATTTTACGTTAAAACTGTAATATTAGCAAGAAACGTCGTTCCTTGCTTTATAATGGCGTTTCTATTAGAACTTGGCAAAATCTTCGTGATAGAACCAAGTTGGCATTTTTGGAGACCATATTGGCGACTTTGAGACCATTTGTGGCGAGTTCGCAAACCTACGAGAATTAAGGGAGAAATCTACTAATTTCAGGATTTGTGACGCAAGCGGATTTTTTTAGCAAAGTCCGTGGGCCTATAAAAAAAGAGTCGTGAGTCGAAACTGAGTTAATCTCGTTTTGCCCATTGAAGAGAGGTATTAATTTGAAAGTGAAGAGTCGAGCAGCGGTTAGTTATTAATTCAGCTATTGTGTAGGATAAGCTAGTGCATGTGAATAGCAGTGCACGTACTTGTATATTAGACACTGATAATTATTTCTAAACGCCGTCGAAGGCGTGAAGGCCTTCTGAAATTTATTCTGCAAATATACCTGTTGTATTTCAAAGATTGTTTTTCCACAATAAATTTCCATCGCTCCTGAAGAGCAGGTTTGATCTTTGCATCTGATTACATAAAATCCTCCAATCTTGATTGTAACTATATTACTTGACTCTGAACAAGCGAGAGATCTAGCTTATATTTAGGCATGCTATTATTATAGAAACTTTTTTCATTAAAGGAGAATGTTTTTAAAATATGTGATTATATCTTCAGTTTTTGCCAAAAATTGCATTTAAATAATTTTATATCGTAAATAATGCCCTTAAAACAGTTTTATGTATATATTCTTATGCTGGGGTGACACTTAATATCAGAAAATTATTCATTAATACGGTTTCCAAAATCACGGTTCATAACGTAATCGGATACCTAAATAATTTATTTCTAGTCAGTTTTATAATTATGTAGAATACACGCATTTCTTGAATTAAGTATTTAATACTTAAAAGTAAAATTAGTGAATACTCATTGCCTTTAAATACTTACAAACGCGAAGAGTTAAAAATGAATATTTTTATACGAACAATGTAATGTACTGTCAAATGTGAGGCAATCAACTTAACTGTTCAAAATCTAATATTTTACCCACTAATGATAAATTAATAATATCACAGTTGAGGATGGGGTTAAATAGCAGAACCAAATGAATTTTTGATTGCCAGTTACTTTGTTCATGGAGTTTATAATAGCTCAATATAATCTGAAAATGAAACATTAATGTAATTTTGTTTCAAATTTACGAAGATTTTTTGTATTTTAACGTATGTCTTTTGTGTGGGGAAGTTCTTCTTGTTTTATTATACTTACTTTCATTATGTTTCATTAATTTTTCCTTGCTTACAAATTCAAATGTAAAACTAGTATGGTATTTATAAAAAAAAATGACGGATTTATGCAAAAATCAAAATTGCAATTCAGAGTTATTTTAAATACTTCCATGAATTACAGCGGTTATGACTTGTTTACATTTCCATTCTGCCACCGGAGAACGTATCAAAATGTAACATGTCTTATTATTAAAAGTTTCCATAGTTTGGAGAGTATTTTCATGTTAATTTATATATGTATGGTATAAATATATAGATCTTAATAAAAATTTTAGTAAAATTAAGAAGAGTACAAAATAAGGCATATAGACACAGTCTTCAATAGCTCTTCAAATTTAGTTAAGTTTCTTAGTTTTAAAATTAATTGAGTTTGAAAGAATCTTGTGAAATTTACGAAAAAAAAATCATTTTTTATCTTGTTATTAAGAATTAAAAAAAAGTGGTAATTTATTTATTTATATTATATAATATGTGTATAAAGAACTCCCGAAACAAGTATTTCGCTAATTATTTCTGACATAGAATACGGTCTTTTGCTAAACGTTTTCTTAAGGCTCTTTACAGGCAATTATTCCATGTCTCCAGCTACCCAGTACGTAATCTACTTTAGCGTTTCCTAAACTTTAGACATAATTTTTATAATTTTTGTAACTCTGAGTTACCCACTTAAAAAAATGGATGTATTTTAATAACAATCAAAATATATTTATTAATTTTATATTTCTGTGACAAATATAAAATAATAAGAAATAAAATTATTCATAATAAAATATATGTAAAAGTTATATTATAAATAACATTTATTTTGATTAATCAGAAGGATGATACTATTTGTGCTGAGAAAACAGATCGTCATAATTTGTTAATTCTAATTTGAGATGCGGTTCCACGACTAATACTTTGTTCCTCTTTTACGACTACAAATGCTTAAAAAACAATTTTTGATAGATATGCAGTTGGAAAAGGCAAGATGTATTTTAGAACTTTTTTCTATTAAAACCAGATATACATGTTGCATTTGTAACCAGAATGATGTTAGAGTACATTCCTTAGTTTTATTTTTCAAGAATCCGTCTGGAAAATAGTTCGTCTGTAACGAAGTGTGGTATATTTTTCCTAGTCACACCGCAAAAGACTTGCTTGATTCAGGAGAAGTTATAATTAGGCGCAGCTACGCACGATACAGTGCATATCCCTAACAAACTCTGGTGCAACGCGTAACCCCCACCAAACTCTTCCCACACCCCTAGGGGTAGGCGTACCACACTTTGGGAAGCACTGATTTAATTCAACAAATGAACACAAATTAATATACAGGAAATTTAAGCAGTCACATACTAGAAATGTATTGTTTTTACGAGTGAATCTAAGCACTCATAAGGAAATAAATAGCTCATGCCTCTTTTTTGGGGCCAATTACTTTTATCAATAGGATTAAATTCCGTTTTGCTTCAACTCTTTGTTTGATGGTTTGGAAAGCCTTTAAATGCAAGAAATTTAAATTTGTAAGAAATGGCTCTAAAATAGTGATTCAGACAAAATGCAATTGTATTTTAGGAATGAATGTAGAAGAGCATTTTCCCCATGTATGCCCATTATATCAGTTAAGAATGACTGAGCCTGTTCAAAAAAGATTACATTTGGTTGGTGTGATACTTTTCTGCCTATTTTATTTAACTTATTTATCTCTGATTACAAATATATGGGGCGTGATGGCTAAGAAAATTGTTAAGGTATCCGACTACGTTCGGAACCGTGATTTTGCAAAAGTGCATAAATGGATAATTTTCATGATATTTAGTGTCACTTAGATTGGAATACATGTATATAATTGTTTTAAGGGCAGTTTGACAAAAAAAATTATTTAAATGCAATATTTTGGCAAAAAATGAACTTAAAATAATATTTTTTCCAAATGTTCTCCTTTTATGAAAAATGCTTCTATTATAATAATATTTTGCCTATATATAGCTCAGGCCTCTCTACAAAGGCTCAACTGGAAATTTTGAAATATATAACATAGAAGTTGGTTTATCCATATTTTACGACAACAAAGTGGAGCAATTTTAAGAAAAAAACGCTGATAATTATTTCAATTATAGTTGTAACTCTGAAAATAATGTGAATTTTTTAAAAATCATAGTTGAGCCTCTGTAAAGAGGTTTGAGCTATATACAGGCAAAATATTGTTATAATAGAAGCATTTTTAACAAAAGGAGAACATTTTGAAAAAAGATTATTCTAAGTTAATTTTTTTGCTAAAATATTGTATTTAAATAATTTGTTTCTGTCAAAATGTCCTTAAAACAATTTTATACATGTAGTCTAATCTATGTGACACTAAATTTAATAAAACTATCCATTTATGCACTGTTTTAAAATCACGGTTCCGAACGTAGTCGGATACCTTAAATCTAATAAAATTAGAAAATAACCTGTCTAACACTTTTGAACTAGTGTAAGTCTTAATCAAATACTAGCATTTTTTTTATTTTATCATTATTCAGTAAAATTTCTTTCACAGCAGTATTACATACTATGCCTTAAAAATATATTAAAATAAATATGAAAAATGAACGAATTTCTCCTAAATATAATTTCCTCACAAATTTCCTGATTATTTAGAGGCGTTAGGATTATGCTTATGTGCAAAGTAAATTTTATCCATTTTTAAAAATTTCCTTTTGTACTTCATTGTGAATTTTCATGAATGTTCAGTTACAGACAAGGGAAATTTTTCTTAATAGTTCGGTATATATACAGTGAAAATCGTTTAACATGAAACTCAGTGGGCTGACATATTTTTTCGTGTAAAAAGAATTTCATGTTAAAGGAAAAATTTTTTTTTAAAAAAGCATATATATTCAACAAAATTAAATTTATTAGAGTACATTTTTGATGCATCTAATAGCATCGAATAAATTGATCAAAAAATCTTCATTTGTTCTTCGATTAAGAGTAAATATTTTCAAAAGAATTGCTTTCGGAAGAAAAATTTAACGTGTCGTACAATCTCTTAATCACAATTTTGCAAAACACTTGTTGTATTCGGAGGCA
>BMAV01027077.1:207830-266885 GCA_019973955.1 Trichonephila inaurata madagascariensis
TTTTTTTTCTACTTTTCAACATGTTAGCGCCTCTCTTGTAGAGTTATCACGCCCCCAAGGGGGGCGCGCCCCACAGTTTGAGAAACACTGCCCTAGTTTCATATTTGATTATCTACAGTGTACGCACTTAAGTCCGTTGTCAGCCGAATAATTAATGAATGACAAGAACTGTAGTCATAAATTTGGGGTCAAGGTATAGTAAGGTTGAGATGCAGTACGAAAAAAAAAAATTATTTATTTATTCAACTACATGCCTTGATTTCTAGACCATTTGACGCCAACACAGTGCCGACTGACGACATAGTCAGTCGTGTATTCATCGAATCCAGTGCATTGGAGCAGGTAGTAGCCAAGCATTCTGGCTTGACCACAAGGTAGGCAGACCTTATCAGCAGCTAGGCCAAGCCAGTAGATTTATACTCGCAAAAAGTCATTTCCGGTGGTTAGGCAAAAGGGCCGACAACCTCGGCTCTATCCAAGTTCCTCGGGTTAGGACCCACAGCGGCCAGAGTTTCCCATGGTTTTCCAAGACTCTTGGTTTTTTTAGGCCACGGCAGTATATGTGTTAATGTATGGGGATATATTAGTCTTTCTTCTTCTGAGGTCAAAGGGAATTCGAGCTGAGGCGACTCGGTTCCCTGCTTGGCTATTTGGTAAGCTTCCTCATTCCTGCGGATCCCAACATAACTTGGGAACCACTGTAAGGCAACAGTCCAGCCATATGAAATGAGCACCGCAAATTTATTTCGGCGCTGAATTCTGTTAAGGCAGTCAGTTGGTGTGTTACAGCTTAAGGTGGAAATTGTAGCTTTGGAGTCGATCAAGAAGAAAGTTTTGCAGAAGCTAGGAAAGTAGCTAATAAGTGTGTTGTAGCTTCATAGACAGCTATGACTTCACCATCGTTATTGGTGGTATTTTTTCCGCGGCCAATGAGTCCTCAAATATCTAATAAAGAGTAGTAAATTAATTCAAATGAATTAGTTAATAGGCTTTGCACACAGATTAAATCGCTTATATGTTGAGAAACATTCAATTCATACCTTGAATTTCTATACATAAAATAAATCAGAAAACATATTATATGTTACATATATATTTAATTTATACATTTAATAAGTACCTTTACTTTCTATTTTATTAAAATATTAATTTCATATATTAATTTATTTCTTACAACATCAAAAAATATCTAGACATCTGACAGAATTCTACATTAAATGCATATAAAACAACACTGTCGCATAATATCCATAATACTGTTTTTCCTTTTTTTAAAGATAAATTTATTTATATTATAACTTTCAACTTTTCAAATGATTTTATTTTTTCATACAATTGATAAGAATTAAATCGTGATTGAAATGTTAAAAGATTAAATAAAAGGTATTGGTATAAAATTTCCACCATTATTACATTAATTTTATGGTGAAAGTGTAAACGTAAGCAACCAGAACAAAAATAGATTTTGTGATAACAAACTTTTTGAAGAGAAGAGCTTTAAAATTTCTTTGTATATACTACATATATATTTTTATTATCTTATACTATTTTAATAGGCTCTTAGCAAAATTACTTGAATCAAAATGCGCAAGCAAATAGTTTTTGATGACGTATTGAAATCATTGTTTCCGTATTAAGAAACATTTCTTTCATACTGAATGACACAATGATGAACTGAGTCAGAAAAGATTATTTTTATTTAATTTAAACATTTGATTACTTCATTTAGTTTCTCTTTTAAAAATATATTTTTAGCATATACTAAATTGTTTCATTAAATATAGAAATAATTTAAAATACACAAGAATTGCACATTTAATGCAAAAAATTAAAAAAAAAACTGTTGCAGAATGTGCATAACAATGTTTTTCATATTTTTAAAATAAATTTATTGATCTTATTGCTTTTGCCACTTTTCAAGGATTTCATTTTATCAGTACAATAAATACATATAGAAGCTAAAATCGCAATGGAACCGTTAAAAAATGAAAAAAAAAATTAAACATAAATAATTCCTCATTTTAACATTTAAACACTTTTAATTTTAACATTCTGACTTTATTTTTTTTTCAATTAAGAATCAGCTTTGTAGTAAAAGTATAAATGCAAGAAGACCTGACGACCGAATTTATAAATTAAACACTTTGTATAAAAAAGAATAAAAAGTAAGATTTTATTTCTTATCATAACTATTAAACTTGATATCCTATATTAAGCCAAAATATACAGAAAAAAAAGAAACAAAAGAAAAATAATACTGTTACAGAAACATTTATTTCCAAATATTGGATAAAACAAGCTCAAACATTTCTTCATTTGGAGACCAGCCCCTCGTAGTCTCCTGGATGAAGCATGTGATTAAATACCGTGTCCTCTCAAAGAAACAAGTGGCGTAGCCTAGTGGTCAGTGACGGATTTCTCGCCACTGCCCAAAGTGACCGCTGATGAGCTGAGTCATCACCCTCCCTTTTCTTAGGCGTGGATTGAAGCCTCAGACAAATGGATTAATTTGGACTAAGAGACTGAGGAATATTGCCACATCAGCTGTATTTATTTGCTTGTGGAGGAGGGCGTTAAAAGTAAACGTTATTCAATAGCATTTCTATTCATCAATTGTGCAAATTGATTATTTTACTAGAAATGGGTGTCATTGAAGTATTCAGACCATCCTTTTTCAAAATTATGACCAATACCAATACTAAAAATTAAATTTCAGATTTAAAAAAAAATGAAGTCATAGTTTGAATTTCTTAATTCGAACTAAAACTTTTTTTTTGCGTAATATTCATATGCGCTTAAACCTATTAAATAATTCTGAATACGAAAAAAAAATTAAATGCAAAAGCTTTCATACATACATATGCGAAATTTTGCTTTATTTTTATGTTTAGAGCCATATACTTCATTTTAAGTGGATAAATGAATTATTACTACATGTTAGAAAACAAAAATTCAGATCTAAAGGTAACTTCTAAGTTTAATTTTGCATTGTCAGTGCATACTTAAACGAACATATGAAGAGCAACAAATTTAAATATATGTATCATTTCAGTTTGTATAAATAAATTTCTTATGATAACAAAACTGTATGCAAAAAAATTTCTTCTGTATGCAAAGTAAAAACTTTTCACAGGTAAAAAAAAAAAATTCCTGATTTCATGACTTCTCCAAGAAAACAGAGCAATATATTTTAACTCGCAATTTCTTCTTGTTTGGTAAACTGATTCCTTCTACATACAATTTAAATATTCTCTTCAGGTAAAAAAACAGCTTTTTTAGGTTTTAAACTTAGCATGCATTTTATGCAACTTAGTATAACTTTCATTTGTTTTTTAATAAGTTAAATCCTTCTACGTATTCTTCATGCTTCCTGATCAATATATTAATATAAAAAAATTAAAGACTTATTTTGCATTAAAAGAACATTGACAAATTTAATTAATGCTTCATTTTCTGACATATTTATGTGTTTTATATTAACATGGTGCTTAGTAACGTATTTATACGTCGTCAAAGCATGGATTCGGATCAATATTGGAATATTCCACAACATGAAAAAAAAACATCTCAATCCTATTTCTTTAACATTAACTGAAGAGAATTAAAGCTTTAATGTACTTTATAAAAATATTAGAAGAAAAACAATAAATTTATGCAACATATCCCACATAGTGATCAAAACTTTCATAACACCAGAGTAGGATTTACTGACAGAAGAGACCTTATACCACAATTTTGTAAATACTTTACAAATTATGTTTAGCATTTGAGAAATATTACATTATTTAATAAAACGTTTAAATATATTGTAACAATTAATTTCTTACCTGTTAAATACCACTTTCAACAGTTAACGTTAGAATACATTTTTCGATGTGATTATTTCTATAGTTAATAATCGTATATATATATATATATATATATATATATGTTAGGTTGGGAAAAAAGAAATCCATCATTTTTGAATGAAATTCAAGACTTTATTTAACATGCTTTAGATTGTCCGATTTGGGTTAAATGTACACTGTTTTGTTGCATAATTTGTTGCTATTTTAAAGGTAATTTCATAATGCCTCTCTCATAGAAGTTTTGGTCCTTATTTGCGAAAAACTCTAGTAATCGATTTTCCCAATCTTCTCTTGATCCCAATTTCTTATCACTCAGATAGTTTTGCAATGCGAAAAAAGGTTGTAATCACTTAATGCCAGGTCCGGACTATATGAGGGATGCATTAAGACTTCCCAACCAAGGTTCCAGAGTTTCTGGTGAGTCACTAAAGACGTGTGTGTCCTGACATTGTCCTGATGAAACACAACGCATCTTCTGTTAGCCAATTCTGGCCGTTTTTGGTCAATCGCTAGCTTCAAATGGTCCAGTTGTTGACAATAGAGATCTGAATGTAGTGTTTGGCCCTACGGAAGTAACTCATAATTAATTATTCCTTTCCAGTCCCACCAAATACACAATAGAACATTCCTGGCCATTCTTCCTGGTTTGGCCACCGGTGGAGCAGCTTCACTGCTCATTGACCATGATCGTTTTCGAATGAATATTGTCGTATGTGACCCATTTCTTATCCCCAGTCACAATCTGACTAAGGAAAGGGTCGATTTCATTCCGTTTGGCCAAGGCTTCGCAGATGGAAATTCGGTCAATCATTTTTTTTTTGGATTTAATTGGTGTGGCACCCAAACACCGAGCTTCTTTTTGAATCCATCTTTGCGCAAATGGTTTAAAATTGTTTTATGGTCGATCCTTAACTCCTGGGAGATGCTACGACCGCTAATATGCCGGTTAATTTCAATTATTTCTGTGGTTTTATCGACATTTTCGATGACGGGCCTTCCTGTGCTAGAGGTGCATCTTTAACATCAAAAATGTTTGAACGGAATCGACGAAAACAAAATTGCACGTAATTAGATGTTATAGTATTAGCACCATAAATACCATTCACAATTTCAGCCACCTGGCTCGCATTTTCGTCTTTATCAAAGACAAAATTGTAAAATGTACCTAATTTTCTCTTTGTTTACTTCCATTTTTAACACCATGTAACTCAAAACTGAATGGACCAAATAAAAAAACAGTTAGATAATTTTTTAGTGTGAAATGTGTCACCTTCGCAACGAACAAATTTTAAATTGTTGGATCGGTAATTCATAAGATATCGGTACTACAACCATCTACCGAAAAAATAATGGATTTCTTTTTCCCCAACCTAATATATATATATATATATATATATATATATATATATATAGTTAAAATTATCTGCTATTCAGAGATGAATCATCACTAAAACTGAAGGAAAAAAAATAAAAATAAAAAATTAGCAGAACATAATATTTTAAAAAAGATATATTAGAAAATATGAAATTAATAGGATTTTAAAAAAGTATATATATGGATGCTGCAGTTTTATAAACATTGCTGGCTCAGGACAGTTCTTATGTATAAAAAATAACTTATACACAAGTGGGGTTGAACATGGCTTTTGGCCAGCCAATCTTCTCTTTTTCTGTGAACAATACTAAACAAAATCCTATTGAAAACAATTTATAGAACACCTAAGTCCATTACTCAGAAAAAGGTAACTCACCTAAAAATGGCATTCAAAAACGCATAGCCCGGCTTAAATCTGAGTACAATAATTAATACAAGAAATTGAATTTGATAATAATACTTTCCTAAAATATTAATCTAAACCATAATGTATTTGTAATTTTTTTTCACAGTCTCATAGAACTTCATTTATACACAATAATATTCAAACTTTTTATCCGTATAGAAATTTATTATTTAGTTAAAAATATGCCTCTGGTGGGAAAAAAAACCTATAAGAATTTAAATATAATTAGCTTAAACCAGTGCTTCTTAAAATACTAGCGACACAATATTCAATCAGAATTTTCATCACCCCCTCCCTTTCCCAGTGCACTGACAATGTTTTAGTGCTATAATGATACAATTTGACGCTAAAGCTACAATAAGACCTTGATGGTTTATGAACTGTACAAATTATCAAAATAAGTATTAAATTTTGCATATTTTGTTTTTAAGTAATAAATATTTTAAGTTACTTTTAAGTTATAGGATAAATATTCTGTTACTTTTCGTGGTTCATATATTATTTTTTTTTTGTTTTTTTGTTTCCTTTGAGTAAATTAAAAAATTTTTAAATTAATCTTTTCTTTTTGAAATGCTCTCACCCTCCACGTAGGGTTATCACGCCTCTCTAAGGAGGTGCGTCCCGCAGTTTGAGAAATGATGGCTTAAACCTTATGTATATTCTGAATTATATTATAAGACATATATAACTGTACGCACTATCAGTTAGAAATCCATTGCATATTTTTATACATTTAGCTTCTTGAAGAGGGAAACACACACACACACAAATTTGCCTTTAATAGAAATAATATTGTTAAACATACAAATATTTTAAACCAATTATTGTAAAATTAAAATGTAACTCGAAAAAATTATAAATCTTTAAAATTATACACATGTACTTCGTATAAGAATATTTAATTTTTATTAGAAAAATTATTCTTCCAGTTGTATGTATTTTAAAAAGAAATAGTCTTTTCAGAATTTATCTAACCTTTATGGCAATTACATATACCCATCTTTTACTTTTGGAAAGATAAAAATGCATAAATATATATTAGCAAAAATTATTATTAAACTTTTCATAACAATCGTTCGTTCTGAATTCCCGATTATGCTTTTTCACTCTAAATCATCTGTCTTTTGCAAAAAAAATATTCGAAAAATCGTTTTAGTGCACATTACTTCACGTCACTTACCAGCTCAGTTTTTGCATTAGACTTGGCACACTTGAAAGATGAGGGTGGAACTAAATGGATCTCTTTCATGCAGACGATCTGACACACGACGATTACGAATGAGTCAGTCATTCGTTCCTCTTATACACCCCTTACTCTCCTCCAATTCCTCGTCCCCCTAACAACAGACACTACGTCGACTCTTCATTGAATAACAGCAGACGACACGAGATTGACGTATTAAATGCAGATTGCTGCCTTCCGCACCCTTGAGTGTTCTATCGTCTGCTGAAATGGGGTGGTTGCAGAGAGATAAGGAATGTCTAGGAGGGGAAGTCTAAGAACAACCTGAGAAGAATTTTTATATTATTTGCCGGCAAACGAACTGAAAGAGACGAGCCACATTCTTATATGTAATTCATTTGGTTGGTGGGAGGAAATTCTTTGTTGTACTAGGGATTCTTACGCTACGATATGCATACTTGTAGGAGTTCAAAATGCGTTTGAGACGGTTTATTAAAAAATCATACAAATAAATAATATGAAAGACTTTATTTTGTCCCTCTTCCGAAAGTATAGACATTGAGATGTATCGTTAATCTATGAATATAAAAATTTGAAATTAGTTATAATTAAATTAACCAGTGGAATGTTAATTAACTTTCTAGTTATTTGGGATTTTATTTATGTGCAATTAAGACCTTAGGATTATATTATACGAAGGATTATATAGTTCGCAATAAAACAAATTTTTTTACTTAAGTTTAATATTTAAAATACGCTATATTACAGCAAATTAATTTTAAAATATGAAATAAAAGTACTTTAATAAACCAAATGTAAGCTTTATTTTAAAAATAATTTTTAAAAAATATATCTATTTTTTTAAAAACTTTTTCTTAGTTTTAATTAGAAGTTTTCTAGCTTTATTCCATCAGGCGCAAAAAAACATTAGCAAAGTGTCTTGCCTACAATAACACGGAGTGTCATAACACACATAAAATCATTATTTTTGACAACATACATACTTATTTTGGAAGGTAAATATATAACAGAATGCGATTTTCTTCTTTTTCTTTTTTTATTTTTTATTGTCGAGATATTACTGGGCAACGGAATTTTTGCAACATATTTAACCAAATTTGGTATGATATCTAAGGGCATTTGTAACTGTTCCATAAAAAGAAAATTAAAATGCCTAGCATTTAGATTTTCATTGTTCTTTTTTTTTTCTTTTCCTCTTCTTTTTCTTTTTTATATATAATCTATTAATATACTACAAAATCAGGAAAAAATGTAGCTAGCCCCATTCTGCTAGAATCGAATGTAGTCTGCAATACTTGAATTTATTTGACACAAATAGTTTTAAAAATGTTTTATATATTCTTTACAACTGCGCAACTTCATTTTTCTATTAAAATATTTCGTACTTGTTATCTTTTATGCATTTTTGTTTTTCCTGATTTAATTTGCTTTGGCCAGTTTGCTCCCTTCTTTAATGCAGCACCATGGGTCAATTAGATTTAAGTCAGCGTTTCTCAAACTGTGGGGCGCGACCCACTAGGAGGGGGTGATATCTCTACCAGGGGGCAGAAACAAGCGATCATTTAAAAAATAATTAATTTACTGAAAGCAAGATAACAAAATGCATTGCGACTAATAAAAAAATATAACATTTACGCTGATATAATACAATTATAAATAAATCAATATATATATATATATATATATATATATATATATACCTCACAAAGTATTTTATAATTAAACTAACTATACTAAGTTGAGAACAAACTGAATAATTACCAGTGGGCTTGTCACATATATAATTATATACAAAAATTTATACATGTCTTGATACTTCTTTTGTATGGTTTATAAATAATCCCTTAGCTGCCGATTAAAAGTTTCACGATTCACTCCCCGATGTGTTTTCCTCGTAGGCGCACATATTCCATGTATTGGAGGGGTTCAAAGAAAATTAATAAATAAGGAAATCCTCTGATATAAGCAAGTCCTTTGCAAACACTGTCAAGGTCCTTTTATTGCCTTCCAAAGCCGAAATAATTTTATGGATAGAAGTGCACAGAAAAGATCGTACTTCGGAAACACGTATATATACGTCCGGGACATTTAATGCACCAGTTGAGCGAGACGAATATAAACGCCGATGCCACTTAAGAGGTTAAAGTCGCATTGTAGCTTTAACATCAAAGTATAGTATTATTCAATTCAATACATAGTTATTTGTAAAGAGGAAGGCGATAAAAATCATGATTCCAATTGGGTCGCAAATATTGAGAGTTTGAGAAGCACTGGTTTAAGTAATTATTGTATTGCCTTGTAGCAAATAATTAATAAATACTCTCAAATTTCTGCTTTTTTAACCCTTTTTGTTTTCAATATATAGAAACAGAATTGAGGCTTTAGCTGTTTCATTTAAAAAGTCTGCTTTCAATAAATCTGTTGTTCTTTCTGATACAAAATCAGCTCTTTGTGCCCATGCACAAAATTCTCATTGCCATTTGCTGCCAATTTTGGAATGCAAACTGCCTTTGAAACATCTTGTTCATAGAATATTCTTCCAATGGGTACCAACACACTGGGAATTCATGAGTAACAAACGCTTAGACCAACTTCCTTACAGACCTAGAGACCCACAAGGATATTACCATTTCATTCTTTAAAGCCTTTGACAAATATGATTCTTAAACAGTGGCGTAGCGAACACTTCCACATTGGGAAAGGAGGGGAGGTTAGGACACAAAGGGGCCCAAAATCCGATTGACGACAAGTACGTAACCTTTGTAAGATACACTTGGGGCATGAAACCTGACTTTGCAGGAGGAACGTAATATTCTCCTTACATCACTGCTTTTAAACAGAACTGTAAAAAGGGGAAAAAAAGATGGCATCTAAAGCAGCGCTTCTTAAACTGTGGGTCACACCCCTTTTGGGTGGCATGACAAATCTACGAGGGGGTCGCGAGCATAATAAAAAGTCCAAAACACAAAAAGAAGTATTTAAAAAATATATTAATTTACTGAAAGTAAACTAACAATACATTCTGACATAATAGAAAATGAAATGCACATTCACACTGATATAATACGCTTATAAATGTACTGCACAATGTATTTTATAATTAATTTAACAGTACTAAGCTAAGAATAAGTTTAATGATTTCCAAAGACCCAATGTGGGCTTGTCATATATAAAACTATATAAAAAATTAACACTTATCTTGATAATTTGGATGGCTTATAATAAATCCCATAACTGCAGATTAAAAGTTACGCGATTCGCTTCACAATGCCAACCGTTTTTGCCTCGCGTATGTTATGTATTGTGGGGGGAGGGAGGAATAAAGAAGCAAATAATCTGAAATAAGTAAATCCTTCGCAAACATTGCCATCCTTTTGTTGCATTCCAAAGTCTTCGGAAAAGTTTTATGGATAGAAGTACACAGAAAGGATCGTACTTCGGAAATGCGTATGTATACTTCCCGGGAAATTAACGCTTCGGCTGAGTGAGACGTTTATATACACCAGTGGGAATTAAAAAGTTAAAGTCGTATCATAGTTTAAGCATCAAAGTATAGTATTATAGTAATAATGAAATAAATACATTGTTATTGTATGTGGGGGGAGCGCAATGAAAATTATGATTGAGTATTGGGTCGTAATATTGAAACTTCGAGAAGCACTGATCTAAAGGCAAGAATTGGGTGATCCTCAGCGAAAGCCTCACTTATGGTCCTGAAGTTCCAAGAAAAGCAAATATAGTACGCTTTAGACTATTAACATATCACGGCTGCCTGAGAATCTCTTCGACATTCTTCTATCGACATTGGCGACTCCCTGGATTGTACTCTTAGTTACTTCACAGTATAGTAGCCAAGAATTTAAACAGGCATTCTGCACGAAGTGGTTTAGATTTCATTCTTGAAAAATACTAGATAACTTGTGTACTAATGGCATAAACATTAATTTATACGCGACTTTTGTTGAATAATCATGTGATAATTTCCTTTTTCTTATAAATATTTTAAGGAATACTTTATAATAAAAATCACTTGTTACAAAATGAAATATTATAAAAAAAATATTTATTATAAAATGAAGCAACGTATTGATTGTCAATAGTAAAATCAACCAATTGAACATTCTTTTAAAAATACGAATGCATGACAAAAAAATTTTCTATTTTTACTCTAGAAACTTCTTTTAATCGTAAGATATTCCTGCATTTCTGTTAATTAATTAAGCAGTCTTAATCGTATGACACTTCCTCAAGTGCTGGAGTGTTGACCATTTCGAGAGTCCAGTTCTGTATCGTGTGAGAACCCCCTTCCCTCCATCCCCATTTCTGAATGAAAAATTAGCCTCTTATATCATTTGTTAATTATCCTTACTCTTACAATCTTAATGTTTTCCTTTAATTTGATTTCATATGTCTACTTTCTGAGTTAAGAAGGGGAAAAAAAATACGTCGAAAAAATTGTGTTAATGGGAAAACAAAATTTTGTGATTTTGACACGTGAAAAATCTTTCATTTTTTAAAAATATTTTTTAAATATTTTCCATTTTTACTGTTATACTTAGAACTATTCCTTAAATTTAAGCATGCTTATCATTCCATTAGTTCCAAATTATAACTTTGATTTCAGTATTCGATTCTTAGAAGCTGATGATGATGATCATATTATTCCAGTTGTGAATCATATGATATCATTTGCGAATCGGTATTTCGTTCATAATTCGAGTTACTTGCACTGGTATAAATGAGGTAATGTCATATTATCTATATAACTTTTTTATAAACACATTGTTAATTTATGCTACCTTAGTCCTCATTATTCTTCAATACAATGTGTATAGTAATAATTTTTTTAAAAAGTGTCAACATTCTTTGAACCTTTTGTAAGGCCGAGGAAAAGAATTAGACCAGTGATTCACAAATTGATTTAGCTCGACCCCCAGGGATTTATGACGATCTGTAAGGGATTCACGTCTGCAAAAAAATTATTTGGGGGTGCATGAAGTGTAAATGGGGGGTCTACGATAATGACTCTCATTAAACCAGATCATAGCTTTATTTTTAAAAAACTTGTTTAAGTGGAAATCAGATTTATCTATTTAAGGTATCCGACTACTTTCGGAACCGTGGTTTTAAAAAAGCTCATAAATGGATAGTTTTCATATTTAGTGCCATTTAGATTAGAATGCATGTATAAAATTGTTTTAAGGACTTTTAACAAAAAAATCATTTAAATACAATATTTCGGCAAAAAATTAACTTAGAATAACCTTTTTACAAAATTTTCTCCTTTTTTGAAAAATGCTTCTATTATAATAATATTTCTACCTATGAATTTTGAAAAATTCACTTTATTTTAAGAGTTACAACCCATTGAAATAATTATCGGCATTTCTTTCTTAAAATTTCTCTCCTCTGTTGTCGTAAAACATGGATAAACCCACTTGTAAGTTATATATTTCAAAAATTCTAATTGAGCCTCTGTACAGATGTCTGAGCTATATACAGGCAAAATATTGTTATAATAGAAGAATTTTTCACAAAAGGAGAATATTTTGAAAATTGGTCATTCTATGTTCCTTTTTTGTCAAAATATTGTACTTAAATCATTTTTATTGTAATACTATTTTTAAAACAATTTTATATACATTTTCTAATCTAAGTGACACTAAATATCAAAAATATTATCCATTTATACGCTTTTGAAAAATGAGGGTTACGAACGTAGTCGGATACATTTAGAGATTTATTTACTAAATTTACTGATAGTGATATCCAGCTATAAGGTAAAAGCATACATTTTACTAAAACAAGGACCTCTTTTCCGCGTTTCTTGTACCTGAATTAAGCTAAAGAGTATAATAGGCGTCCTTAAATTTCCTAGTTTCTCAATTTGGCACACACAATCTCCCGGGAAAATGACGTTTTAACCTAAGTTTTTAACATTTAAATACCATTTATTCAAATTTTGAAACTAGGTTTAAGAATGCTTTGACTATGGTATAATACCATAGCAGGAAATGAATTAATATAGTCACAGTGAAAGATAAAAACAAATGTCAGAGTACAAGAGGAACTGATTGGAATAGGTACCAAGAATAACCTAAAGTAAAGTTTAGAAACGGCTGCCAGAGCAATTTTGGAAGCACCATAATGGATGAAGCACCAGATTCATCCCTCCCTTTAAACTTATTAGTTTTTCACTTATTTACTTTTTGTATATCTGTTACTTATATATTAATTAAATTATAATTTAATTAACATGTGTGTCTTAAGTTTTAAACCCTATACTTCAATACAGTTAGAAATTTAAACCTTTTAAATAAGTCTAGCTCTATACCAGCTGTCAAAAAGACGCTTAAGTTGATAAATTTGCAAAAAATCAATAATAGGTAAGTAAGGGTCTACCCCAAACCGAAAAACAGGGCAAGGGGACTATGAGACAAAAAAGTTTGGGAACCATTGAAAATTACGATATTATTTTTTTTCTGTAGCTTATTAATAAATCACCACACACATGCACATTATCTGCTCTAGATGAATCAAAAAAATTTAAACCTATACATAATGATTATTCTTAGTATTTGAATTAATTTAATATGCAGGATAAATCCTTACTTAGTAGGTATTAAATAATATTTAATGAAGTTGAAAGTAACTTAGGGCATCAATAACTTTTCTGTATTTTACTAGACATCCATGAATTTCGATACAAGAAAATGTATCTTAATTTCAATGTAAAACCCTTTACAAGCTAAAAAACAAATTTAAATGCGTTAATTCAACCAAAAGAATCTGTTAGAAAGCAATTTCAGTCCTCAAACTCTTTTCTAAATGATTCTTATAACTTAAATATACTGCTTCGTACTCAACAACCGATGCAAATTGACAAACTGAGTTTCTAAATAAAATTATTCCTTACTCGTTAATAAGCTCTTTCTCATATAATGAAGGCGGACTTATTAAAGTTTAATTAAAGAAGCTTGGCCAAGCATGATTATTTTAACGTGATTTTCGCTTGACTGCCCCGTCATTCCAGTGGCTTATAAGCGTCTAGTTTGTTTCCTGAGATATAAACAAACTCATTGAATATAAAATGGTTATAGTTAACATCAAGTGAAGGTAGATTATTCTAGTTAGTACATAAAATGTTGCATTAAATGTGCGCATACGTAATAGTTTATTTTACATTTTAATGACTCTGTTAAAGTTCTTTGTTCAGAAAGTTTGAAGGAAAGGTGGCATGAAAAATGCAACGCGTCTGAGTATCTTTGTAATAAATAGACAGTAGCTATTTCAAAAATATCAAATATTTAAACATTAATCGGGAAATATTAAAAAAGGCTCTTTTCGAATATAGAAGTGCACTAATGTGCAGTTTGTTACAAAATATAAGGGTTGCCCACATTGTGACGGGGCTTTAATGCGACTTCCAATAATTGTCCTCTTGGGATTTCTTTGGGGCCAGAATGGCAATTCTGTTCAATCAACTCAAGAAGAGAACGTGTTTATGCAAATTAGGAATTATATATATTGGAATGGTAGCATTTGCGATGATCGCTAAGTGGAGAAGTAATGCTAGAAGTGATCGCTAAGTGAAGCTCTGAGAGCTAAGTAAACTAAATGAAGTGAGATAAGGTTCTAGAAGAAATTCGGTGCGTCGTCTAGTAGTGCCAGTCGAGTTGAATTACATGTGGATCCGAGACAAGAGGAACATTGCCTTAGCCAGAGAAAGTCAGATTAAAAGTTAGCTTGTGAAGAGTTACGGACCGTAACTGTGTTTGCAAGGAGCTCATGTGGTAAGCTCATTCAATTAAACTTTAAGGATATAGCGGTTACTATTAGGATAGGAATTAATCTATAAAGATCGATTTAGTGTTAATTGCGCTATTTATCAGTAATACGTGTTGCATCTACTCACTCTTGATCATCTTAGACTAAAATTGTTGTTGTATTGTACATAAACTAAGATCATAATAAACTGATTTTAGTATGGCAGAATTTAGTGGTTCTTCTTTCCGTCCCTCAGACATAGGTCGCGTGAGTAGTGGAGAAAGGGCATCCCCATCGGCGGGGAGACCACAACATGAAAAGTAGACATTTGCAATTGTGTCCAAATGATTGCAGCGACAGCAACACTACCGAACATAAAAAATAAGGCAGGAAATTTACACTGCATAAGATGTGCAATGGTGACATCTGTTCTTGGTGGTGGAAATAAATCAAAAGTAAAGTCCTACTCTTCGTAGATGCATCCATATCGGAGCAAATGTGTTGCAGTATGGTTTCTGATTGCGGATGGTAAGTTAAATAAAGTCAATTATCATTGAATGGGGTTAGTCTACGGCGAGTAATGTTCAGTTCAAACAATAAAAATAAAAGTTTTCCTGAAGGGTGGCAAACCACACCAGATCTCCATAACAATGCCGGTCCAAACGTCTCTCGTGAGGCCCAGACAACTTTAAAAAATTTCTTTGAAAGCGTTGGAACACCCACCCAACAGTCCGAATTTGTCTCCTTGGTACATTCTACACTTTTTCCCACTGAAGAGAGCCTTACATTCCCATTCATGTGATTAGATGAAGGAAGCTAGGCAGGACTTCCTCGAGAATCATACACAATCTTTCTACAGCGAAGACATAGACCTACTGTCGAAACACTGGAACCTGTGTTACAACATCCAAAGCGATTTATTTTAAATTCCAATAAAGGTACACTTTTTATTCAACATGCTCACTTTTCATATGGGCAACCCTAATATAAGAGCATTCAAAATTTAATCTTCTACTATAACGGCAACATTAATGCGAAATTCAAAAAAGGTACATGAAATTAAACACTTTTGTGATGTTGTTTTAGGTGTGAAGCGAAAAATAGATTGAATACATTTTAAAGGCTAAGGGAATTTTACAAGTCAAAATGTGATGTACGAGGGAAAATGTAAAAGTAAAGGGACTTTGCAATTTCTTTTTCCGAAGTTTAGCAACGGTGTTAGTATCCAGCGCTGAAGGAGTTGGGAGCACTTTATACAAAGTGTCACTCTCTTCCCTCGTAGTCGTTGAGATGTAGCGGAGCGTCTAACATGGCAGTTCCATTACCGATATGCACCAAGGAGAGAAGGAGGTCAGTGATTCGCTTTTAGTTTACGGAAGGTGTGAAACTTGCGAGGGATACTAGTCATCCCCTCGGTCCCTATATCCTCAACGACTTTCACTTTGTTCTCAGAGTTAGATGTCGATTTACTATCTGACCTTTCGTTGTCATATAAAGTTATTCCCTGTTTGAAGCTCTCAATTCATTTGAAGATCTTACTTCGAGAAAACCAGCTGTCACTATACTGCGCTCGAAGGCGATGAATAATGGGAAAAAATTTCCCACCTTCCAAAAAAAAAAATCAAAAGACGAATTCCTACTTTCATTTCCTTCTTGGAGCAGATTGACAATGGGGCTGCCATGATGAATGGTCTGCTACAATTCTACAACTAAGAAGAAACATGTTGTATATAAGTGTTCCCGATTCAATCAGCACATGATACTAGCTTTGTTGCCAAACTTTGGAAAGAGAAATTGCAAACGTCTCTTGACATTTTGATTTTCCTTCGGATAAGTCCAATTTCATTTTCCCAGTAAGGCATTTTCTATTTCTATGTTACATTTGATGCGGAAATGACTCTACTTACGCCTACGTATTTGGAGGAATTTTCCTTGAAAGCAACCATTCTGAGCAATAATTTCCACCAAGTTGCAATAGCAACGTCTCCGAGCAACTTTTTCCCAGTGAGCTGAAACAATTGCTCCAAATAAAAAGGGCTTGGAATTCCAGCCAATGAGGTTCTTCGGCTTTCCACGTCATAACCAAAATGGCAACCTCGGATTCGTCAAATGGATCAAAAATGGCGTACAATATTTTAAACGGAATGGTGCTTCATATCTGTTTACAATCAATTGAGAGTGCAGTAAATGAAATGATATTGGATGTTTGTTTTCCGAAGCAGAAAAATCGGCGAGTAATGTTTCGATGTAAAGGTAGGGCACGGCTGACGTCAGAGCTTATCGTTTTGTTTACTCGGCAACACTTCGTCATAACAACTTCTTAAAAGATTTCGCGAAACAGTTGTTCCTATTATGCATCTGTGATAAAGCCTTTACGGGTTAAGTTCATGTGATGACATAGTCGCATAATAACTACAACCACATGTTCCCAGCCAATCAGTCCGTGTTCAGTTACTTTACTCAAAATAAATACAAATTTTTGAACAATAATAAAGTACCTCGATTAACAAAATGTTTTTGATCTAAAAGTAAATTTAAAAGTTGGCATATAATTAAGAATTTAAAAAAAAAATTGTTGCATATTTTTTTGAAGAATCCTAATGCTAGAACATATACAAAAGTTATCAAATTTAAAATTTATCTAAGTTTTATAAGCAGAACAACAAGTACACACAATTATTTTTCTGTTTTTAACCCATTGGAGAACATAAAATGGCAATTATCATGTTACTGTCGTGGAGTTAGCCTATTGTAAGGTAACATATCTGGTAAGTTTAGGGAAAAAGGAAGGGAGGAAGAAAATTAGAATCGAAGCTCACTTTTAAGATTATCAGTAAAGTGCCTTGTCTAAGTGAACTATGTGAAAAATAGAGTGTGAAAGCTTGTTCCTGTAATTCTTGGGACTCAAAGTTCTTAGTAACGATGTCTAAAAGCTTTGTTGTAAGATAACACCTGGGAATATCAAGTCCGAAACACTATTACAGACAAATTAACTAATTCTAAGGACACAGCTATAAGAAATTCTTAACCCTTCTACAGCTACATTATAACATTTCTTTTTTTTTATATATAAGTTAATCGGTTTAATTAAGAAATTAACTTTTGTATAATTTGGATCTAATAAAATGATTTCAAAACTCGTTTCTGTAACAAAAATTGCACACTTGGAAATTATTATATCCTCTTTTCGTAGCCATCGGACAGATTAAAATAAGTCTACTCTGAATTATAATTATATATATATATATAAATGTAATAATTCCCTCTAACATACTTTTAATTAACTCTTTAATGATCTATAAATAATCTATACTTCTTAGGTTTAAAAATAAACGTTGTAATCTTAATCGTAATCGGCTAAACCGATTGCCGTAGCCCGCGCATTTTATCCAATCAGATGCCCAAAGGAAAACGCCTATTCAACGTAATCGCGCTCTCATCCTCTGCTGGCCGCCATCACGTAAGATTGTAAATACTTGCTGCTTTTTGTCTTTGTGTTGTGTCCTCCAAAATGCCGCTGTCTACTCAATGTGAAAATAGAATGTAATTTTGCTTTAATCTGCTGATGCGTGCTCATAATAAAGGAGGTAAAGTTATTCTGAAGACGTCATTACTAAATCAACATTGATAATCTTCCACTCCGGCCAACACTACTTCAATCTATTACATATATATATAGTAATATAAAATAAAAGTGAAGAAGTACTTCATATATATAAAAAAAAAAAAAAAAAAAAAAAAAAAAAAAAAAAGTTATAGTTACAATTAAATACGAATCATAGTCTACACCACAGAACGTAAGGTTTCATATTGACAAGTTCTATACTATTACTTAAAAATGTACGTTAAAAATTCTTTTTGGTAGTTTATTGAAATAATCTTTGTTTATTGTGTGTATTATTTTGAAATTTTGACCATCTATACAATAGTCATTCTTTTTAACTTAATTGTGTTGTTGAAATAATTCGAAAGAAACATTTAGATCCAGTCCATGAACCATGAGTTTTTAAACAATTAAGAATAGTTTGATTGTTTGTTACAGAATTGTAAACTTACAGGAGCTATACTTAGGCTTAAGTTTTTTTTTTCCAAGTTTGGTTTTTTACTACAATTTTTCTTGCATTATTATGCATAACTTGTATGCTGAAGGCAAACGTTGGGATACCATATAGCAAACTTAACCCTACTTTACCATCCTATGTCGGAGACAGCTCTGTTAAATAGCATAACATTCCATTTTGGTCAATTCACTATTTTCGTATACGTTGGTTTTCTATTCCATAATTTTTTTCATTCTTAAATTTGTAGGATGGTTTATTTTGCTTATATTTACTACATTGAAATATATAAAAATATATAGAAAGAGAGACAAGCAAAAAATCAAAAAAATAGGATTATAAGAGATTAAGCAATAATTTACCCCATGATATAGAAGAAAATACATAAACAGAAAGAAAAACAAATGTGTGTATGTGAAAATGTTTAATACCAGGGATCCAGACTCGATATAGCTCTTAACAATAAAATGCATTACAATATTTGAAGCAAAACCATACGGAATTTCTTACATCTATAAAGTTAAATGAATAAAAAAAGTTATGTATAAATTTATAAACTAGAAATACAGATACCATTAAAATAATATTTATAAATTAGTACAACATCATGAAAATAAGTTAAATGACCTAAAAAATGAATATTATTCATTTGATATTTTAAAATAAAGACTATAATAGTTTGGAGTAATTATATTGCAAAATGTTTCACTGAATATTGTATATTTTATTTATACCTATGCATTATATCACTAACTCAGCCTTACAAATATATAATGTTCGGAAAAATGTTTAATTTTCTGACATTAATATTTTGAAATTTTATATAATAATGAAAATATTTTTGCAGGTTAAAAATTTCTAAAACTGGATGAAAATATCCTTCTATTCATTTTTCCTTCTTCTTTTTTTATTTTTCGAGTAAAATAAAGCAATACAGTTTTTTACTTTCTGAGTTAATAGTTATAAAATTAAAATGCAGTGTTTTTTTTAATCTTTGAAACTCTCTTGAATAGACGTACTAAAATTTTATAGGAATTAAATTATTTTTTGTATATAGAATATTGATTTCGTCAAATTATCCTTAATAAAAGTTGTTGTTTCCAAGTTTAAGCTCGTAGAGGAAATTTATCCTTTTGTTTATTTAGTATTTATTTCTCTTTCCTAAGTTGTAATTTTTATTTAAGGATTATTTTATCATTAAAAAACGTTTATGGACCATTTTTGAGATAGATTTCCTCTCAATGCATATGTTTAATTTTCTTTTATGAATAATACATTTTAGTTAAATATTTTAAAACCAAAATTGAAGTATATCATTGCGTTTTATAGCTTTATACATGATTTTCCATACAAAAAAATGAATATATTTTAATCTCATTAATTTATTAATTTCCAAAAATATAAATATCCAAATTTATATAAATTGCAATATCTATTTTACCTTAGATATTTATTTCCAAATAACATATTTTTCATCTTGGAAACATTATAACAAAAATATAAAAAGTTATTGTCATTATTATTATATATAAATTATATTTTTAACATATCCCTTTAAAACACGAATTATTTTTATCATTAAATATTAAATTGTTCAGGTTATTAACACTATATTGACCTCATTGACACTGGGAAAAATAGTAAAAAGAATTCCAGCTCCTCCCCTGGAACGTAGACGGTACCCTCATGATGGTGCGGGTTGGGCTTTATCTGTGAAACAGGAAATTTTATGAGTTCTACCTTTTTAGCTCTAAATTGATAGAAGAAACAATTTTAATTCAATTAAAATTTTAAAAATAAGGAAATTATGGATGTATATCAAAATCTTTAAAACACGTTTTATTTTTGACTAGTATAAATAAACATTACATTTTTCACAAAATGTTTTTGAACTGCTTTCGTGGTTTTCATATCTGCACTTGCGTGTCCTTGAAATGTCAGCAACACATCAAAAATGGCTATACACGTCAAGCCTTTCCTCCTAGAATGGCCAGGATAAAAGGGATGATATGTATATCACACAGGTAGATTATAACACTTCGATGTTTTTGGGAGTGGAATTACAACAATGATATTTTCGCATTATCTGCTAAAATACTTTAGTTAGTAGGTGGAGGGTCTGCTAACGCTTCAACTATATCTAACTTAAATTTTAAGCAATCCACTTTGATTTTTCGAGGAATTTTATTTAATATTGCATCTTGCTTGCACAGAAACCAGGAATTTGCAACAGCTAAATCAATGCAATGAATATGTTCAAGAGACATTTATAGTTAAGAATGATCAAAATTGTCTTCCCATTACAAATATCCCTATGTTTTTCTTCATTGCTCTCATCTGAACTTGATTCACCTTCCAGTATTCGTGATTCATATGTTTTGTTTCAGAGATTGTCATCATCCGATAGATCACTAAGTTCTGATCTAAGTTCAACATGATTTATTCATCAATTGCAAAACTTCTTCTTATGTAAGAATTCTTCTCCTTTGAGACTCCTGAAGAAAATTTTGGTTAAAAGTTAGCACAGTATTCCATTAAAAATAATAAAATGTATGAGAATTTTTTTTATTTAAAAAACAGTAAAGTATTTAAACCACACCACTTTCCACAGGAAAACCCAGGTTTGGGGAGGGGGAGGGGAATAGATGGATATTTTTAAAGGAAGAAATTACCATACCCCTTATCAAATGTGAGAAAGAAAATTAATTGCAAGAAGAGCCAGAGAAAGAAAAAGGGACTCGTTCAAGGTAACCCTCAAGAAAATATGATTTTAATTATATAGTAATAATAATATATATATATTTCGTTGTTATTTAGGCTTCTATCAACATTATTGAAACAGAAAAGAAGACACACATGGCAAGAACTTACCTTTATAGCTGCAATAACTGAAGTAACGCTTAACCCGCACGATCGTGCGGGTAACGAAATCCTGAGTCCTACAAGCAACATTCATAACTAATATTTTTTGCTATCTTACAATTATTTAAACATTAATACAAAAATTTGTATCTATATAATAAGAAATATATCGATGGTTAACTTTTTGCGACAGATAAAACGAAGATGTGTTTTCGTTCTACTTGAAAACTAAGCTAAATTTGCCAGCTGAAAGTAAAACATGGACCACAACAATCGTCTGTTGATAAAAAGTGATACTTTACACTTTCTGCAAACCCGCTCAATCATTGGATTTGGGATTTTCTTACATACGACTATTCCTGAAGCAAAAACGTTTAAGATTATGTAACCCGTACGGTCGTGCGGGTTGAGTCTTAAAAGGAAATACGATTTTTCAAGTGATATTTATAAGGAACTTAAGATTTAAGTTTTGTTTGGTATATATCAGAAGATTTCATTATTATTAAAACTGTAACAAAGATTTGCATGAACGACATAAATATATTCTGACTTTTAGAACGAGCATTTATAAGAGAAAGTAATGCAAAATCAAAATGTTTTATCCCTAAAAGGAGAATATGTGAAAGTATTTTTTTTAATCCAAATTCATGGATATTTCAATAATATTCTCATCTTGAAAATTTTTTTCCCATTTGTAACTTCAAATCGTGGAAGAAAGATTTAATTTATGTGTGTGAATAAAATACTTTTATTAACCAGATTGAGGTTATTATTAAGGTATCCGACTGCGTTGGGAACCGTGATTTTGAAAAGATTATAAATGGCTAATATTTATATTTAGTGTCACTTAGATTAGAAAACATACATAACATTGTTTTAAGAATATTATTACAATAAAAAATTGTTTAAGTACAATATTTTGACAAAAATTGAGCATAGAAGGACCTATTTTCAAAATATTCTCCTTTTACAAAAAATGCTTCTATTATAATAATATTTGGCCTGTATATATCCCAGACCTCTGCACAGAGACTGAACTAGAATTTTTGAAATATGCAACTTAGAAGTGAATTTATCCAAATTTTACTACAACAGAGAAGAGAAATTTTAGAAAAAAACGCCGATAATTATTTCAATTGGTGGCAACTCTGAAAATAATGTGAATTTTTGAAAAATCCTAGTTCAGACTCTCTGGAGAAGTCTTTACTTTATATAAGCACACACACACACAAAATATTATAATTATAGAAGCATTTTTAATAAAAAGAGAACGTTTTTTGAAAAAAGGTATTCTAAGTTCATTTCTTGCCAAAATATTGTATTTAAATAATTTTTTTCGTCATAATGTCCTTATAAAACTATTTTATACATGTATTCTGATCTAAATGACACTAAATATCATAAAAATTATCCATTTATGCACTTTTTTAAAAGTTCGGTTCCGAACGTAGTCGGATACCTTAAATACTCGTGTGTGTGGTGTTACTCAAATAATTCTTGAGTCCAAGTTAGTCTTTTGCTGGATTTATATTGGTAACATTAAAATTAAACAATAGCTTAATAAGATTTAACAAATTAAATTACCAAGTTAAAATATTAGACTGAAATATATTCAAGAGAAAAATCCTAGTAAACAACGGCACACCTAGTGATGCTGAAGCCAAGTTCAAGATTAACACTCCCGCAGATTCCGTTATATATGCTTTTCATCGAGATAGAACACATGGCGTCTGAGCGGGGTGACATCTACGCTCTACCCACCTAAACCACTTGGTCCACATAATTCACAACATAGGTATAATTTTTACAGAATTATAGAATGAATTTTAGCTGTAAAACTCTAAAGATGATTGCGCATAATTATTGAAACACCTTCATGAAATATTAATAAGTTTTGTGTTGCTTTTTAAATAGTTTTTTTCCTTCTTATAGTGTTTAGACGTAAAGCAAAGATGCCACTACTGTCATCCCCTCACAATGTGAGGAACAGCATTTTTCTTATCACGCAAAAAAAGTATCATAAAATCGGAGGTATAACGTGCACCGCCATATAACGTGAACCTATATTTTCAAGCTGCAGTTTTTAGTTTTTAGGTATTTTTGCCGTTTAAAGCACACCCCGTGTTTTACGAAGAAACCTGTACTGTAAGCATGCGATGCTTTCATTTTTTAAGGTCAATTCTTCGAGGTATTATTCCAAGATTTAGAAAATAATTGTATAGTTCTAGAACAACAACCCTTTAAGTCAGCGTTTCTCAAACTGTAGGGTAAACTCTACGAGGGAGGCGCAACCTCATTAAGACATTGAAAACAAAAAACAAAAAAATTTTAATTATTAGTTTACTTCAAGTTAACAAACAAAATGTATTCTAACATAACAAAATACATAATACAAATTTTCACTGACATAATAAATACACTTATAAATGTATTCGTAAGGCACAATATATTTCATAATTAATTTAACAATACTAAGTTAAGTACAAGTTAAATAATTGCCAGCGACCCCAGACGCGCTTGTCATATATAAAATTATATACAAAAATTAACACTTACCTTGATAATTTGTACGGTTAATAATTAATCCTACAACTGCCGATCAAAAGTTACGCGATGCACTACCCAATGTCACCGTTTTCCATGTAGGGACGCGTATGTGATGTATTAGGGGGAGTGAAAAAAAGGAATACATAAATAAAATCCCTCTCAAACATTGTCAAGGTCCTTTTATTACTAAGTAAAATCCCTCTCAAACATTGTTAAGGTCCTTTTATTATATTCTAAATACTTCGGAATAATTTTGGGGATGGCAGCGTACAGAAAAGATAATATTTCGAAAATAAGTATATATACATCCGGGACAATTAACACTTTGGCTGAGAGAGACGTTTATATTCGCCGCACAGTGGGCAGTTTTCCCAATGTGGCGCGCGGTAAGTCCAAAAATGAAATTGCGCGAAATAAAACAACCTACAATTTATGGTCCTCTTGAGTTCCCTAGCCATATGGCAAACAGTTTTTATCAGTGCGCGAATGGAAATCGTCAACAAATATCGGTTTAGATTGTGTTTCTTCTTGTTGCAAGAAACAATTGTAAGAGTCTCCTATTCAGTCGCAAGTTCTACCGTTTCGTCTGAAAAGGATTTTGCAGATTTTAGCAGGATGTTTTTGAAAATAGATACCATGAGTAAGTAATTTCTTGATTTGACTCTCAAATCATAGTGCAAAATTAATGTGTTTCTGATTTTAGTTAGGACTACAATGGACTTTGATAAATATGAGGACCAGCAGCAATTAAAAATTTAGAAAAATTGTTAAAAATTTCTGCTCGTTTGTAGGGGGAAAATGAATAAGGTGTCATAGAAATGAAAAGTCCTTTTCCAAGAGTCGAATGATGAGTGGTTGTCGGGGGAATAAGATTTATTTATATTACATTTCATCATTTTTAAGGAAAACATATAGCTAATATTTTAGTGTGGTGTTTATGTTTATTTAAGCTTATAATAATTATTTTTTCAGAATTATAAACTTTAAAGTAGTTTTTCTCAGTTAGTGTTTTATCGCATTCAAAATACTACTTCTTCCACAATTATTTACCAATCACTTCCATTTTTTTCCCGGTGTTTTATATGTAATGCATGCAACAAAATTAGGGATCTATTTTTCTGCAAAATGGAATACTTTTTTTAAACAAAATTGAAATGTGGGAAATATTAGGCTTTTGGTTGAATTTTGGCATATATATATATATATATATATATATATATATATATATATAAAAATTTTATTATTTTTTTTCTCCAGAACTACTTAAGGTATTGCAAATTCGATCCCTAATGTTGTTTAAAACATCCTCCTAAGTATTACAAAAATTTAATTTAAAAAAATTGATTAACACAAAAAGAGTAGAATTTTAAAAATTTCGAAATAAATTAAATTTGTAAAATTGTGTGAATAATATGTGCAAAATTTTATCTCGTATCATTTTCTTAAATAAACATTATATGAAATGCTAAAATGTAATTTTTAAATAAAAAAAAAAATTCTCAATGGGTGCCGAGTCCTTTTAAACTATTATCATTTATTGTATATATGCAATGTTATGTTTGATTGTATTTGTTTAATCTTTAACAATTATTAAATTTAATTTTGTTCACTTGTCACGTTATTTCTTGTATATATTCTCCCACGAGTAAATTACTGCTTCTGTTGATATCCTTAGATTCTTGCTTAAAAACTAGCTCCATTTAGCAATAATTTATTCTTGATCAAATTCAAACTAGACATAAATTAGTTAAGATCCTATTAACTTTATTTGTTAGTAAAAAACAGAAAAGAATACCCAATTTACTTTAATTACTATGATGTTTGATCATTAGATATAATTATGAAGACTTTAAAGCCATAAAATAATTTCCGTGCGCCAGATTGGGGAAACTACCCACTGTGCACTGTATTTTTGAATTTATTGTATTGTTTTTGTATGGAGGAGGGGGGAGCGATGAAAGTTATGTTTGAATGTTGGGTTGTAAACATTGAAAGTTTGGAAGTACTGCTTTAAGTTCGTCTTGATTTAAAGAAACAGTATTTCGATGCATGTAGAAGTCTATTTTTTTCTTACACTCATCTCTTTTTGACTTTCAAATCTCTCATTTTTATATCCGGGGTATAATGCACACCCGAAAATTTTGATTTCATTTTTCTGTTTTAAAAGTGCGCGCTATATGCTGGATTTTATGGTAATTAAAAAAAACTCAACAAATCTTTCCAGCTCTAAAGTTTTTTTTTAAATGTAAAAACTTGCATGGATTCTTGAAAGATATTTCTTTAATATGAGTTTTCAAAGATTCGTTTCAACTGTACCCAAAAGTTTATTCTTCAAACTTTCCACCCTTTTAAACAACATTGAATTCTTATAAAATCTAAGTGTTTTCACTTAACAGCAACAAACCAAAGTGTATTCATTAAAGGCTTAACGTTATTCGGTAAATAAAAGAGAATGAAGCTTGAATACATTCTAAAAAGAATGGGGAAAGAGGGGAAGTGAGAGAAAATTGACAGAACGACTGTACCATAAATAATGTATGTTGCATCTCTGTTCGCTGATTGGATGAATTATTTAGCTTCTATATCCAAACAAATTTGTCATTAGGAAAAGAAAAGATTGCTTTAATGGAACTCGAATGAATGTGGGGTTGAAAAAAGGGGTGCTGAATGAATTTTATGGAGCAGAACTAGGTATAAATAAATAACTGGATTTTTAGAAACTCCTCTTTCCCGCACAAAATAATGGTTGGATTTGAAATGAAATAAATCAATATATTAATGGCAATGCGTTTGTCTGAATGTTGTCAAAATTTCAGAAACTCTTGCAAAAAGCTTCAATACTTATAAAGTACATCTTCCGTTACAAGTCATGTAATTGATTATTTCATCATATGTACGACTACTTTCGGAATTTTGATTTTAAAAATTACATATAAGGGATTTTTTTTTTATGTTTAGAGTCCTTCGAATTTGAATATGCATATACAATTGTTATAATATTATTACAGTAAAAAACATTTAAATGCAATTGTTTGGCAAAGGATGAAAAAAGAATCACGTATTTTCAAATATTTTCTTTTCATGAAAACTGCTTCTATATTAAAAATATTTTGCTTATATATAGATAAATCTTCTCTAGAGAGCCTGAGCTAGGATTTTTGAAAAATTTACATCATTTCCATAGTTATTATCAATTCAAATTATTATCTGTGTTTTTTTCGTTAAGACTGCTTTACTCTGAAGCAATAAAATATGAAAAATGTATTTCTAAATAACACATTTAAAAAATCCTTGATCAGGCTTTGTTGAGAAGATTTAGAAATATATAGGTAAAATATTATTGCTAAAGGAAAATTTTCACAAAAGCAGGATATTTTGAAAGTATGTTATTCTTCCTACTTTTTAAACCGAAAATTTGAATTAAAATAATTTTTTCTTGTAATAAGATTCTTAAGACATTTGTATATGCATATTCTAACTCAATTGAGACTAAATATAAAAAAAAAATATTCATTTATACGCTTTTTCAAAATCACGGTTCCGAACGTAGTCGGATGCCTTTAATGTATCGTTTCTCAAACTGTGGGGCGCACCCCCCCCTAGGGGTGTGTTAAACTCAACGACGGGGGAAGGAGCATATAGAAAAGTAGAAAACAAAATATTATTTTAAAAAATTATTAATTTACTGATATAATAAAAAACAATAATAATTAATACATATATAATACAAAACAATAATATTAATACATTCTGATATAATAAAAAACAGAACTCACATTTAAACGGATATAATGCTCTTATTAATGTATTGGTACTGCACAATGTATTTTAAATAAATTTAACAATATTAAGTTAAGATCAACGTTAATAATTACAAATAATTCCATGGGATTGCCATAGATAAAATTATATAAACAGAAGTAACACGTATCTTGATAATTAGTACGGTTTATAATTAACCCCTTAACAGCCGATTCAAAGTTATATGATTCACTCCCCAATGGCACCATTTTCCACGTAAACGCACGTATGTGATGTATTGGGGTGAGTTAGTGAATATGATTGAGGGAATATTAACGTCACATTGTTCAGCTACCCGAGGGCTTTTGGCGACGGACCACGTAATTTTGAACCATGATCAAGTGACGTGGACGACTCCTGAGCTGGCAACCCCCTCTCCTAACTACCACACCGCACCCAGATGTATTGGTGAGGGGGTAGAAAAAGAATAAACAAGCGAAAATCCTCTGGAATAAGTAAATCTTTCGCAAACACTGTCAAGTTCCTTATATTGCATTCCAAAGCCTTCGGAACAATTTTGTGGGTAGCAGTGCACAGAAAGGTCATACTTCGGAAAGACTTATATATACGTCTGGGGCAATTCACGCTTTGGCTGAGCGAGACGTTTATATACACCTGTTGCAAGAGGTTAAAATCATATTGCAGCTTTAGCTTCAAAGCATAGTTTTTTTTTAAATTAAATACATTGTTATTGTATAGGGAGGTGGGCTGGAGCGCGATGCAAATTATAATTGAATATTGGGTCATCAATATTGAAACTTTGAGAAGCACTACCCTAATACACTTAAAAGCTTTTGAGATTGAGAAGTGAATATATACAAAGTTTAAGACTTCTAAGCGTTATCATAATCTTCATTGAGTATTTGACTCATTAACACATTTGTGTCATATAATTCCTTTTGGTATATGTCAGATATTTTTTTAGTATAGTTTCATGTGTTCTAAGATAACATCTTTTCTTCTAACATTAAGGTATCCAACTACGTTCAGAATCGTGATTTCGCAAAAGTGTAAAAACGAATATTTTTTTTAAAAAATATTTAGTGCCACTTAGATTATAATACATGTATGAAATGTTTTGAGAATATTTTTACAATAAAAAGTTACTTAAATCCAATATTTTGGCAAAAAATTAACTTAGAATTATTTATTTTCAAATGTTCACCTTTTATGGAAAATTCTTCTACAATAATAATATTTTGCCTATACATAGCTAATACCTCTATACAGAGTCTGGACTAGAATGTTTGAAATATTTAACTTATAAGTGAATTTATTCATATTTTAATACATCAAAGTGGAGAAATTTTAACAAAAAAACACCGATAATTATTTCAATTGGTATTAACTCTAGAAATAATATTAATTTTTATAAAACCCTATTTCATACTCTCCGAAGAAGTCTTGGCTATATGTAAACAATATATTATGATTATATAGAAACATTTTTCATAAAAGGAGAACATTTTGAAAATAAATAATTCAAAGTTCATTTTTTGCCAAAATATTGCATTTTAATAATTTTTTTATTGTAATAATATTCTTAAAACCATTTTGTACGTGTATTCTAATCCAAAAATCACTAAATATTTCAAAAATTATTCGTTTGTAAGCTTTTGCAAAATTACAATTAAGAACATAGTTGGATACTTTAAAAATAAAACAATTAACGTATTATTATTTACTGACTTCAACTTTATTTCTATACTTAAAGCAAAAGTTTTATTTTCTTTAGAAAGAAAAATGTGCATTCACATGTATTGAAAATTGAGATTGGTTAGTTTTATAAAACTTGGATTAAAGTTTAGAGCAGTGTTTCTCAATCTGTGGGGCGCGCCCTCCTTGGGGGGCTTGACAACTCTACAAGGGGCACGAGCCTATTGAAAAGTCGAGAACAAAAGATAATTTTAAAAAATTATTTTTTTTCTCTGTAAGTAAGCAAACAAAATACATTCTGACATAATAAAAAATAAAACACATTTACACTGATATATTATACTTATAAATATATCAGTGCTACACAATGTATTTTATAATTAATTTAACAATTCTAAGTAAAAACAAGTTTATTAATTACCAGTGACCCTATGGGTTTGTCATATATATAATTTATAACAAAAATTAACACTTATCTTACTAATTTTTGTACAGTTTATAGTTAAACATTGACTGTGTGCGTGTGTCGATCATAAGTTTCGCGATTCGCGAGCACGTGGGCACCACGTGGGCACGCGTATGTGATGTATTGAGGGAGCGGGGGAGAATAAGGGAGCTAAAATAATTTGGAATGAGTAAATCCTTCGCAAACATTGTGAAGGTCCTTTAATTGTATTCCAAAGTCTTGGAATAATTTTACGGATAGCATTGCATAGAAAAAATTATACTTCCGAAAGACGTATATATACGTCTGGGGTGCTTAAGAGGTTAAAGTCGTATCGTAGTCTTAGCGTCAAACTATAGTATTATTGAATTCAGTACATTGTTATTGTATGGGGGGGGGGTATGATTGTATATTGTATATTGTATGATTGAATATTGGGTCGCGAGTATTGCAACTTTGAGAATCACTGTTTTAGAGGCATTCCATGATACACGATTCGTAAAATTGCATTTACTCATTATATTTAATTACATTTTTCGAGAAAAAAGATTTAAAATTTGTAGATAAAATATGCTAACAAAGTAAGAAATCTTCAATCACTATGCTAATGTGTACAAAAACGGAATTTTTTTTTCCTTCTCTTTTTTTTAAATAATATTTTAGCTAATAGTGAGCAGGCCCTGAATCGAAATACCTTATGGGCCCTTTTTTTGGAAAATAAATAAAAATGATCGCTCTAATAAAAATTGCTTGAAACTTGAAAGTCGCAAAATTTTACATATGTTGGGGCCCCTGTACCTTTGATACGGCTGATAAGGTGGAAGGTAGGCACCCAATTTTTAGTAAGCACAGTTTATTAAACGCTTAACTGCCGATTAAAAGTCGGTGCCGAAGGATTCACACCCTAGTGCCTAGTTTTTTTTTACATAGATGGTCGTATGTGGTGTATAAGGGGAAAAAATTAAGCAAATTTTTCTTTCAAATAAGTAAATCCTTCCAAACACTGTAAATGTCATTTTATTGCAGTCCACACCCTTCAGAAAAATTTTACTGATAGCAGTGGAAAGAAAAGATCGTATTTCGGCAGTCCTTATATATACGCCCGGGGCACTCAATACATTAGTTGCGTTGAGAAGAATATACACGCCAGCGGCAATTAAAGGTTTATAAAAAAAAACATTATAAATAAATTTAATCTATTTAAATTGTATAAATATCCATTATTAGAAAATAAATAATTATATACCATTCATCAATGACGACAAAAAAATCTATTTAACTTCAAAAATGAATATTAAAATTGATTACTATCTTTTCGAGAACCTTACCTATTCAATACAGAAATTTTGATCATTCAAAGTTGGAAAATCTTCCTTTTTTTCATCCGAAACATTACCTCTCGAATAATCACATCCTCAAACCACACACACACACAAACCAAGAAAAATAATACATTATAAAAATAAAATAAGACAGAAAAAAACAGTTCTCGGAATATCATGGTCTTAGTTTATTGAAGGGTTCAAACTACATCTCAGGCCCGAAAAAGTTCCCACTAAAAGCCAGCCTTTTTCACCCAGTTCTTGAAGATTAAAATTTTCTCTCGAAAAACTTCATATACAGCCAGCACTATCCCCGTATATGAAAACTGACATACAGAAAAACTTAAAATAGTGGAGCCGAGATGATGGCACAGCGGAGCCGAAAAAAACTGACTCTCTTTTTGGTCATAATGTTTTATAGCGCCCGATAAAAGCTGACATCTTCCAAACCCGCTCTATATCGCAGAGTTTTGAAGATTTTTTTTTCTTTCGCTTTAAGCCGTTATTAAAAATATATACGTGAGGAGATATTTTCTTAGAGAGAGCGGGTTTTTATGGCTAAGCCTTCTCCCAAAAAGCGATACGAATTTTGAATCATATTTTTTTATGCTCCGGGAAAAGAGGGAGGGGAGAGAATAAAACTTTCTGCCCACCCCTTCATCCTCTTCCCGCGCTTTTTGGAGAGATACAAATAATGGGATAAGTTGCCAAAAAAACTTCCGCTAATATTGTGGAATATTTTTATCATTAACTTTTATTCTGGTTTTGAAGAACTTGTTCGGTTTATGTTCAGGGATGGCAAGAGTTGGGTATGGTTTTTGAGGCTGAATGATTCGCGCTTTTATTTTCGTGAAGAGTGTAATATATTTTGAAACCTTGCCTCTTCCTTGGCTTATAGCTTAGCGTAATATAAAACAAAGAATAATAGATTTTGCACCTATTAAATTAATTTTTAAAAATTCGAACTGTACTAAAAGGGATTTTTACAGCATATACTAATTATTTGATGGTTTTTCGTAATTATTATTAAAATCAATTTCAGAGACTTTGTAATTACGTTCTTAATAGCCAACACTCAGTTTCGGTTTTACAATTTAAAAATAATGTAATTAAATAAATGAATTACAAATTATTTTTGATTTTCATCAAAATTTATTTTTCATTTTCAAATATAGTTTATTTTTTCGCATAATAATATATTATAAAGGAAAATAATATAGAAGATGAGATGTTATTTTATTCGATATGAATCGTTATGCTTTTTTGGCTTTATATATATGTGAGTACTTATTGAACTTAATTTTTAATACATATATACCTCTTAGTATATTTTTCTTCAGATACATATATTTTTGTACAGTGTTAAGTATTCTACACCAATTGTATATAATGAAAACTGAAATCATTAGGCTGGATACCACGTGTGGTATCACTACTCATTAGAAAATAATTATTAACTACATCATTGAGAAATTAATTTATCAGGCATCCCATACCACATAAATCTTAATCCCTACAATAAATAACAGAAAAGAAATAAAAAATTTAAATGTAATCAAAATAATTTATTTCTTTCACAAATTATAAAATTAATTTTAATTCATTTGCAAGGTATACATGACATTAATTTTTTTTTAAAAAAAGTTTTCAACTCTGTTTATTTAGATATTTAAGGTGAAAGATACACACCAAATACCTTAGTTCTGAATTTCAGTTTTTCTTAATAAATTACTACAATATAATAAAAAATAGAAAAAATAGTGCGAAATAATAATATAATATTACAAAAGAAAGTTATTACATCAAACATTAGCTATAATTTTTCATACAAGTTAGCAATAATGTTGCTAAATTATAAACTCTATTATCAGCCTTTTTATAAATTTTATACAAATAAAATAATATATTTAAGGAATATTAACGTCACACTGTTCAGCTACACGAGGGTTTTTGGTGACGGACCACGTAGTTTTGAACCATGGTCCAATTACGTGGACGACAACTGAGCTGGCACCCCCTCTCCTAACTTCCACACCGTACCAACGGGAGGATGTTTCAGCTCTCGACAGATTTAACGGGCATCGTTGCCCTACACGGCAGATCTTGTGTGGTACTGAGCTCGAACTCGTGACAAGGCAAGCCACGGTCCGATAGCTATACCACTCGGCTACCGCAGCCACTTAAGTTATCCGAACACGCTCGGGGAACTTTTTCACAAAATAACGTATTTAAATATTATAAATGCTTTTTTAAGACTCAATATCTCAATAAATACTACTGTTTAACTAACAATATTTAAAATAAATTACCTGAACTTTACAAAAATCACAATTATAAGTTAAAATTTAGCAACATTTTTGAAAAAATTCAAAGCAGTTAGAGAAAAAAGCAATAAACAAATATTAATAAAAGTAATAATTAAACAAATAAGATGCATATATTTAGAAAATATACTAACATTTTAATGTTTTATTAAAATTTGAAAATTTTAGAGTTGATTGTTTAAACATTATAAAAAAACGTTACATTCTTTATGAGACCCTTATTTGAATAACAAGCCATAACTCAAAAAAATATTTATACAATAAGAAATATTTTAGTACGTTCTCTAGAAAATTACATAAATATCTGGTTAAAATTTTTTTATAGAAATACATTCGTAACATTTTGAGTTATCAGACTCGTCTTGATAGGTTTTGAGCAATTTAAATGCCCACTTCTGGTAGGTCAAAGACCCATTTTTCCGGTTTTTCTAACTTTATAAAATTGATTGTAACTTGGCCTCTAGTTAGCGTAGAAACAAAACAAAGTATGTTTCGTAAAACCAAAAAAGTGAGCTCTATTCAATAAATATATTAAAAAAACATATGTCTTGATAGATTTTGATCATTTTCAACATGTTCGGATACCTTAAAAGGTGAATAAAATAAAACTGCTACGAAACTTTGCGAGGACATGGTATCGGAATTTTCGAGTTAGCCCTTTTTCAATGTATAACGTATTACCAACAATACGCCTAAATTTTAGTCCCACTCTGGTACCTCTTAGACAGTTTAGAGACAAAGTGTTCCTCCTTCAAAACAAGAGATTACTTTTTGAGTAAAAAGTGAGTTAAAACCATTGAGATTGATGGTAATTGAATTCCACAATGCCTTGTGTTGTAGGGAACAACTCAACGCCTTCTAGTTACTGGTGCTTAAAATGTAATCTTTGGTCAAATCTATGCTGTGACGTTGCAGTGCTGCTATTCACTTTCTGCGAATTAGTACGAAGAATATAACATTATAAACGCACTGCAGCTGACAAGTATAGAGTTAGAGGCAACATTAAACAAGACACAGGGTTAGAAACATCAGTATGCAGTCCATCTTTGAAATTTCACCAAACATATTAACTTCGGCTTCAATTGTTCGGATTTGAACCCTGTTTCGTCAATTCAGACTTAATAAATAAAGCCTATTTACTTCCTACTTTATAGCTCTGCTCCCAGATTGAAAATATCTTAGAATTGGAGAGCAATAGCTGGCATATTTCTCTTCGTAGCTAATGTGATGGGGTCAGTTCATGTAAAACTACCTCACAACGTCTGTGCATCAATTCTATTTGGTAAATGACTCAATTGATGGTACTTTTGAAAAGCCATTAATAATCTCCTCCACCAAATTGAGTACTGCCAATTGAAGTGGACACTGCTTTCTGACATGGTAAATATTTTCTTTACCTTCTGAAGCTGGTTGCCTTATCTTTGATTTGCCTTCGAGTTTGACGTAATTTTCCTTGAAACCAGTTCCACGCTGTTCTTTCAAGCACAGTGTAGTAGCCCCGGTATGAACTCATCACGGCCGTCTGCTTAAACGCAGGTTGCCTCTGTGCCCTAATATCAATAATATAAAAGGCTGATGCTCGTTAAATCTAGCATGACTCAAACCCCAAGAGGCTAGCAAGGTTTGAAAATTAGGACAGGAAGTGACAGGTGTAGTTTTCATCACTATCACCACTAGAATAATTATCAATTTCCTGAAAGGAAGCAAAATAAAATACATTCGGACATAATAAAAAATAAAATGCACATTCCCACTGATATAATATATTTATAAATGTATCATTTCTGCACAAAATATTTGATACTTTATTTATCAATACTGAATTAAAAACAAGTTTAGTAATTACTAGTGACTCTCCCATGGACTTGTATCATGCACAAAATTTATTACTTATCTTGATAACTTGTACAGTTTATAATTAAAGTCGTCTTGTTGCTTTAGCGTCAAAGTACATCATTATTGCAGGAGGGGTGAGGGGTAAGTAGAAATTTATGACTAAAAATTTGGTCAATATTGAAAGTTTGAGAAGGACTGCTCCACTATGATCTCAGGATAAGTGTTTTTGCTCAAAAATCGAATTATATATGTATGGATGTATATGGCTAGTCTCTTACAAGTCGAGTAATACAAAAGTTGTTTTTTTTTAGTTTAAACTGGTAAAAGGCTGCAAATAATTGTCATAATGTTTTTATACTAAATGCGCATAACCCTTTGGCATTCATTGGTTTCACTCCGAAATCACTATAACGAACATTGTTCGACACCAGTTTATGACGTCAGAGATCAAGAGAGAACAGTATCATTGCCTTAGTTAGTAGGAGAGAAGGGTTTCCTGGAATCCATTCCCCCTACGTCCGAGATAGACTCCTCTAAAAAGGAAATGTGCGAGGACCGTTGTTAGGATCCGGCTGGAAGCAGAGAGCAGAAACGTGCTCTGAGTGTAAGATCGGGATTTAGATTTCTGTAAATAAAATTGTATATATTTATATCTCTAGCATGATTGTGAGTTCTTGTACTCAATACGCCACACCACACATTAAACAGTTTTTCTAAAATCAAATCTAATTTTTTTTTTATACCAATAAGAGTTGTTTTTGAATTTTTGTTCTTTTTCTTAGTAATAAATGGCAGCAAAACGACTATATCTAACGATTGTGACCTCCTAAATAGAAAAATATTGACGTAACTTTAAATTAAGTAAATTCTATTAGCTCTAAAAATATTTAAAAATTTGGTTATTTTAAATTATAACACGCGATCTTACTATGAATCTTTCTAGTTATTAATTACAACTTTCAATCATTTTGATAAGTAAACAGAATAGTAGAAAAATGAAATTAAAATTTATGGTTTCATTGCGAAACCAAACTCCATTAAGAGACGGTATTGCAAGTCTCTTGGCGCCCGTTCTAAAGCAAAAATTCTCTTAGCAGCTGACTTTCTGAAGCACTATTTGTTTATTGCATGTTGAACAATATGTTTATTTACTTTAAAATTATAGTGAGAAGTCTTTATATTTAAATATATTTATACGCTCTCTAAAATTCTGACACTCTGTGGAGCTGCATATGCTTAAATGTGCCCCTGTGTGTACATAAGAGATTTAAATATTCTGCATTTATAGTTATGGATGGAAAAATTATATGTATTAGCAATTTTTTACTAAGAAATATAAATTATTTTTAGTATGTAATGTAAATTATATATAGATTTATATACACATTTGTATTAAAAATTTTAAAAGTGCAGAAAATTTTTTAAAAAAATAATAATTAAAAACTTTTAAAAATATTTTTTCTTAATTAATTTCATTAATATATAAAAGTTTTACAGTCAAAAAAATAAGATTTATATTCTAAATAATTTTTTGGATTGGTCAGTTTGAGTAGGAATAAAGGACCGTTACTGTCCACTTGTTTCACAGTGAAGCCTTAAATTTCTCGAAATTGAAAAACGCTAAATTTTTTTCTTTGTATATTTGTGATCACTTTCATACCTAATAGTCGTTTTTGAAATTATTTTGTTAATTTTTCAATGGAAATATGTAGTGAACTTTAAAGGGATAAATGTTACAATTATGGTATTTATTTAAGTATTATTTTAAAATACCCATTATATGCATATTATTTAATTGCAAATTATATTTTTTACTGCAACCAATATGACAATAACTCCAATTCTTTTACCAACTGTAAACATGCACATATTCAGTTTCTTCTTAACCTAAAAATAAATCTACCAGTGAAATTTGTATTTTAATTTAATTATCAAACAGCGAAATTGTTTTAGTATCGAAATTTAGTAGGTTAATTCAGTGTATAGAATCCAACAGAAATACTTTTAGAGGGAAATAATTGAGTTCGACTTTTTTGTAACAAGTAACAATTTAAAGGAAGACTAAAGGATTAAGGGTTTTCAATTTATTCATGCTATTTCATGTTTATATTAAGTTTAAAATAATTGCTTTGGTATTTGTATCACGAATTGAAAATTCCCCCTGGATATGCAAATCTATGTGTTCTTAAAATAAATTATATGCCTTAAAGTCTAAATTTATTTTCAGAACGCGAGCAATTTTCTTCGCAAATAAAAGTCTTTGAAAATATCAATATTTACCTTTAAAATACAAATATGCCTAAAGAAACTCTGAAAACCTTTTTTAGGAAAAATCAGATTTGATGTCAAATCTAAAATAAATTCTTAAGAAATATGATGAATTTTATATAAGGTATTTATTTACTAGATAAATTCTGTCAACTATATAAGTGAAATACTTAAAAGAAAGTATTAAAAATACATTGCTATATATACAGTGAGAGAGGGAGTGATAATGTATGTTACTTTTACTTTTAATTAATTTTGTTAAGGTTTCATGTATTCATATTTCTTATTTTCAAGTAAAAAATAACTAAACAGAATATACGCATACAAAAACCAGTTTTATATAATTCAGGTGAACATGAAAAGTCAACCACAAAAACAATGAGATTATAATTATAATTTTTAACCTCTTTCTTAACTGCAATCGGCGTATATCCGTTTTTCTCAACTGGTGCGTTAAATGTCTTGAACGTATATATACGTCTTCTTTGCTTTGGTTTCACTAAAATTATTACGAATACTTCGGAATTCAATAAAATGACCTTGACAGAGTGTTTGCAAAGGATTTACTTATTTCAAATAAAAAAATTTGCTTATTTGTGCCTTTCCTTCTCCCCAATACACCACATTCGCGCTCCTATGAGAAGAACAGTGGCACTGGAGAGTGAACCGCGTAAACTTTAATCGGTAGTTAAGGGGAATTTTAAAAAGAGAAAACATTTCGTAAAAGCCTATTAGAGTTTCAAATAGGCAGATTATTTGTTAGAATGTTTTTTTTTTGTTCAAGGAATCCGGCATAACTCAAGATGCCTTTAAATTTTGAGTATAATCCCGTTAGCCAAGTTGTCATGGTAATGATCTTGTGACCGGCGTTGCGTCTACTAAAGTAAAGTCGAGCCAATGAACTCCCACCGTGTAGATATATCGATACATGTTATATTTATCGACGTTGGTGCACTTGTCCCTTGAAAGAATGAAACGAATAGGAGTTCATATTAGTAAAGAGATAATGTATCAGTTGATATCATTATACGAGGGTTGGGGCATAAGTCATGGCAACTATTTTTTTCTTGTATATATGTGAATGGATCACAAACGTATATGTGTAGTGTGACATAGTGTGTATACAAAAGAACAGATGGCTCTGTGATAGCTGGTAGTAGCGCAGATGGGCTGTGAAATCAGTCAGTTGGTGAGTGTTGTGTGATGGAACTAACCCTTGTTGAGAAGCATTCTTACATCAAAATAGCCGCTCTCCGAGGTAGAAATGCAATTAAATGTCACAGTGAATTAGTGTAAGCCCTTGGGAATAATGCCCTACCATAGCGTACAGTAGCACGGTAGAGGGGAAAGTTTCAGCATGGACGTGTGTCAACCAGTGATGAGCAAAGTGGTGCGGCAAATGCTGAGGCTGATGGTATTCAGTGCCTCCCACATCGTTGTGGTGACAGTAGCAGGGGACTACATTGAGGGTCTTTAGGCCCAGATTTGTCATGTCAACTTTATATGTACTGTGTTGTCATTCTTTTGCACCGTGAAGGCCATATTGCTCTGTATATACTACCGTAATAAATTAGTGTGTTACGATATTTCAGTGCTAATCATTGTCCACACATGTAGTTAAAACCTTGTCCTTTCGTCCGTATATATCACATTTTCCAAACGGACTGGTATTTTCAAGAAAAAAAAAGCTGCCATGACCTTTGCCCCAAACTTCGTAGAACTCATTCACTTTTATTCAATCTAAAATTTTAGTATATAAATACCTTAACCTGGGAACAATCATACACACTCGATACTAACGTCAGTGATCACGTGGAGTGACAGAGTCACCCTAATCCTTTTTTTATATAATTAGTTTTATTTGACATGATAAAAATCGTATTTTCAGAGAACAATTTAATTAAGAGAGTATACTTACCTACTTTTAGGGAATCTTAATATTTTTTTTGTTTGATAATTTAAAAATAAAATCAATACTGAACTAAATTTTTTTCAAAAGTGCATGACTTTAATAAAGGACACAAATCACACACTTTTCTCTAACATTGCAGGAATGATATTCTTAGGCAAACGTGTCATATTTTGTTCAATTTATTGTAATTTTATTGTCTCTTGAAGATCGAAAATAGCAGAATGAACTTTTTTTTATTTTTTGCTTAAGCCATTTTGACAGGGTGACGTGTATCTTGTTATACACTTGTTGCTTCATATCTTTCTTGATAGAGTTTCTTAGACAGCTTTTGAAAATTTTCTTTTCGTTTCATGCGTTTCATGTTCACCGCTTTTCTCAAATTTGCATTCACTGTCATGATTAATATCCATTCTTTCACCAGATTCTTCCTTCGCTTTATCAGTTTCAGCTTCACCCAATAGAGATCGCATAAATGCTCATTTCTTCCTTTTATTCTGCTCATTTACATTTATAAATGAGCAGAATAACACAGCAATCAAAACCACAAAGGCGTTTACAGTGGAAAAATGTAGCCTTTTCACAGAAAACATTTGGAACAAAAGTGGTCGTGCTGTGGAAACTCTGCCCCCCCCCTCCCATATATTTTAAGGTTGTAAGTCCTTAAAACAGGTAAGTATTTTTTCTCTTAGTTAAGGTAACCGACTACGTTCTGAACCATGATTTTAGAAAAGCCCATAAATGGATAATTTCCATGATATTTAGTATCACTTAGATTAGAATACATGTATAAAATTGTTTTAAGGACATTTTGACAAAAAAAAAATATTTAAATACGCTATTTCGGCTAAACATTAACTTGGAATAACTTTTTTTCAAAATGTTCTTTTGTGAAAAATTCTTCTATTATAATAATATTTTGCCTGTATATAGCTCAGACCTCTCTACAGAGGCTCAACTAGAACTTTTGAAATATATAACTTAGAAGTGGGTTTATCCATGTTTTACGACAACAGAGGGGAGAAATTTTAAGAAAAAACGCCGATAATTATTTTAATGGGTTCTAACTCTGAAAATGTGAATTTTTCAAAACTCCTAGTTCAGACTCTCTGGAGAAGTCTTTACTTTATATAAACATACAAAATATTATTATTATAGAAGCATTGTTTATAAAAGGAGAACGTTTTGAAAAAAGGTTATTCTAAGTTAATTTTTAGCCGAAATAGTATATTTAAATAATTTTTTTTTGTCAAAATATCCTTAAAACAATTTTATACATGTATTCTAATCGAAGTGACACTAAATATCATGAAAATAATCCATTTATGTGCCTTTTTAAAATCACAGTTCCAAACGTAGTCGGATACCTTAAATTATTGACTGGAATTACGATTTTTATCGTGTACAATAAAGATAATTATAAGAGGAGTATTGGGGTGTCTCAGTCACTTCGCGCGCGCGCGACCATTAACGTTAGTATTGAGTGCGTGCCCGATCCCGGGTTAATAAAATTTATTTCTATGTTCTGAAATTATTAGTTCCTTATCTTATTTGCATACTGATTTTTTTGGTTAATTACTCACTCATGAATTCTGTATTATTTTACCAAATTTATAACTTTAATTTATTCTCTTTAATTTATTATCCAAACACGTTAAAACGTCCAAATTCGATGAAAAAATGCATGTTTTTTTTTTTTTTTTTGGGGTTTTTTTTTTAGTTTTTATTTTATTCAACAAAAAAAATTTTTTGTTTTACAAAAAATTTATTATTTTATTTCTATGTTGCATAGAGACCAAGTTGCAGTAAATTACATGAAATTAGTACTTCCAAAAAGGGGATATTAATATACCACAAATGAGAATTTAAATTACTTAAAATCAACCACACACACACATGGTGAGAGTTTTATAACTCACAATATTACAATTATGGAACTATGAAACTTTTCTAACCAGATGTTTGTATTTTCTTCTTGCGAATGCACTAAAATAATTTTTACTTTATGAATATTTTTTGCGTTCTTTCAATAACGTTATGAGTATCTTCCACTTCTTATAATATTTATTCGAAAGCACCTGTGAGATTTTATTTTTTTAATAAAACAATAACATTTTAGTACATTCCCTAGATAAATGTATGTAGTATATTACATTAATACTCTTATTTGTATAAGTCAGTGGAACACAAAGGAATTTTTCAAGGGAGAGGTCTAGGATCGAAAGTTCACCATTCTCGTATCATGCTCCAATACCTCACCTAAAAAATTCTTTTGATTTTGTTGGTGTATTGGGAACAAAAAGCAGTAAAAAATTGGTTATCGAATAAATAATTAGTATTAATTAATAAAGTTAAATATTTATAACAAATACTTAATGACATTTTATTTACTATATACATATGATTGTTATCAATCGAAAAAAAATCAAGGGCTATGGGAGGGAACAGGGTCCGGTGCTCCCCCCCTCCTCTTGTTAGAGCCACTGGTATAAGTGTTGTACTGTTTTCTCAAACCGCTTTAAAGAATTTTGAAAAATCATTAAATTTCCCTTATAATTGTGATTCCTGTAAAATTTAGATAATTTATTTTAAATATTGCTGAGTGTGTGTGGTTAAGTATAAGTATTCATCGGTATTGATCCTGAAAAAATATTTATAATATTTCAGTAAACTATTTCTTAAAAAATAATGTGTTCGAATGCCTTAACTTCAAAATATGTTATTCTATCATTAAATGAAAGCACAACATTGTCCATATTCAGAGGTAAAATTTCCTCTTCAAAATAGATAAAAACAGACAAATCTCTCTTTCTATACACAGCATGAAACATTGTATTTCATCTAAAACTGTGACCGTATTCGTTCCGCTGCCTCGAGGAAGATGGGGATCGTCATTTTCTTGACTTCCCGAAAAGGGAAAAAAAAACTTACTACAATTTCAACTTTTTATAGCCAAAAAGAATATCCAAAACAGAAAGCTTGAGGATTTTAAGACCCGACATGGCAAACTCAATCCTGATAAACGCTGGAGCTTGAAAAATGACGGTTTTCACCGAAATGGTGGGGGGATAAGATGACTGCGGGTTAGATATATATATACATATATATATACTTTTATTTACAGTATATGGGCCTGGAAAGATATTGAAGGAAACACACAGAGCTTTCTAGGAAATTTTCTGCTTGAAATAAAGAGTTGAGAAAAGCGTTAAGTTGAGAATTGTGTAAAGGAACCTATTGTTGGGCTCTTTTATCTAAAGAAAACTGATTTTAATCTTTACGATCATTTTTCTATAAAACGGGTGACGGCTTTACAACGTCTAAAACTGTCGTAAAAGAAATCCAGGTTTCATTCGCAGTAAATTTAAGTGTTCCACGGATATCAGTTTTTGAGCTGTGGCACTTAATAAGTCATAAAATGGTTCCGATAAGAAATCCTTCCTTATGTAATAGAAATTGCTTTAAGATAGTAGAGTGGATCAGGTATTGGAAAATTGTTCACCTAAAAGTTACTATCATTTATCTATTCTAGCAAAACCAAGATTAAATTGTTAAATTTAAGCGAAACAATCCTTGTTTTATCAAAAATAAGCATTAAGTTTAAAAACCTTGGAAACTCCATCGTTATTATATCTATATTATACTTTACTTTCGTAAATATATTTCACATGAGAAAGTGATCAATAAAATATGATTTACTTAAAATACGTTAATATGTACACACTATCCAATATTCAATTACTTCTACTGGTATTTTGTGATGCTGTATGAGTGGATAGTGTTTAAAAATTACTGATATCTATATCCTAGCTTTAAGGTAGCCGACTACGTTCGGAACCGTGATTTTGCAAAAGCATATAAATGGTTAATATTTATGATATTGAGTTTCACTTAGATTAGAAAACGTATATAAAATTATTTTAAGAATATTATTATAGTAAAAAATTATTTAAGTACAATATTTTGACAAAAAATGATCATAGAATGACCACTTTTCAAAACGTTCTCCTTTTATGAAAAATGCTTCTATTATATATAATAATATTATGCCTGTAAATAGCTCAGATCTTTGTACAGAGGCTGAACTGGAATTTTTGAAATATGTAACTTAGAAGTGGATTTATCCATATTTTACTAAAACAGAGGGAGAAATTTTAAGAAAAGAACGCCAATAATTATATGGGTGGTAATTCTGAAACTAAGGTGAATTTTTCAAAATTCCTACTTCAGACTCTCTGGAGAAGTCTTTACTTTATGTAAACACACACACAAAATATTATTATTATAGAAGCATTTTTTATAAAAAGAGAACGTTTTGAAAAAAAAGATTATTCGAAGAATTTTTTGCCAAAATATTGTATTTAAATAATTATTTTCGTCATAATGTCCTCAAAACTATTTTATACATGTATTCTAACCTAAGTAACACTAAATATCATGGAAATTATCCATTTATGCGCTTTTTTAAAATCACAGTTCCGAACGTAGTCGGATACCTTAAGCTTTTGATTGTACTAAAAGCATTCTTAAAACCATCATATATATCTTGATTTAAAAAGGAAATAACTTTATTTTCCCCAACGCGGTCTATTTATTATCTAAGATTTCTCAATTTTCCCTGTGTAACTCTGTTTACGCAAAAATTGCTCTTAGCGGATCTTTACTCAACAAAAGAAATATGAGGACCAAATTTCAAGTCTGTAGAGCTAAAAGCAAAAAAAATTTTTTACATACATTTGACGCCCCACTAGCCCCCTTGGGTAGTAGATTTTCGTAAAATTCTTTCTTATGGGAACTTTACTCAACAAAAGAGACATGGATGCCAAATTTAAAACCTGTTCGTTAAATGGCCAAAAAAAGATATTTTTTTTTTATCTATAACACCCTCCTGAGCAGTCATTTTTCGTAAAACTCATTTTTAGTGGTTATCAGCATAATAATTAATTTTCCCGAATTTTAAATTTGTATGTGTAAAAGTTCCAGATTTCTTTACGTAAGTAAATGAATTATCTGTATTTGGAAAGATATTATTTTTTTTAATTATCAATAACTCTTTATTAATTTTAATGATTAATAGTTAAATTAAAGCTATCCAGAGAAAAAAATTAGTTTTTTTTTAACCGATTTAACTTTCTTTAAAAAAAGTTCATTTTATTTATCATGAAGGGATTTATATAATTATGTGAAATATACGTCATTTCCTTTACAACTCTATGCCAAGACAGAATGTAAGGAGAAACATAATAGAAAAAAAGACTAAATCTATCACTTGACTGAAATATTGAAAGTTTGGAAAATAAAATTAATGAAACATTTTTTATTCAATGTAACAATAAAAACGACGATTGAAATCCTAAAAAAAACGATTCAATAGTTGTTTTTTTTTTTTAAAATCATGTCAAAATAAGATAATATAACCTCTTTGAAATGTAATTTTCGATGTAGGATTTAAAACTAACATCTAACTATATTTTCTCCGTCATGTATCATTCAATAACAGTGATTGAGTGATAAAGGAAATTTTAAAAGTTAAGAATTGGGCAAAGAGTAATTAATTTTATCATTGTATATGTTATCAAAAATAACTATAGTAAAATTAAGTGAATTTTAATGTCATTTATACTACATTTCTATGGAACGTTATTTGTCTAGATTAAAACAAATTACATGACTAAAAGTTTGAAAATTTGAATAATAAACTTAGTGAGACATTTTTAATCATTTGTCACATATAATTAGGTGATTAATGTACTATCGAAGCAATTTATATATAAACGATCAATCAAACTCTATGTCTCTTATTTTTTTTTCTTCAACCTCTTTTAATTTTCTCTCTCTCTCGCTCTCTTTCCTTACCCTCTTACTTTTTTTTCTCACTTACTTTCTTTTTTCTTTCTCATTCTTAAATTCTTTTACTTTCACTATGTTTTAAGTTTTTCATTCTCTAATTTTTGAGATAAATAACGGTAGGGTGATATCGATTAATTTAAATATTTAGTTATTTACGACACATATTACTTACAGATTATATATTGAAGTTATTATACTTATTAAAAGATTATTAGAGTTCAAATGATGTGGTTTGTGAGGGAGGATTTTCTTTTGGGGTTAGCTCTCAACGGGGGTGGTCAGACCATCTCCCGTTCTCCCTCTCTCTTCTCTCCCTTCAAGGATCGCAACAGGCGTCTTTTTGCTTCCAGTTACATCCGGCTAGAGGCGGGAAAAGAGTCCCTCACGGTGCCATGTGTTGCCGGAGTGATACAAGACGAGACCACGCAACAGTTTTAAAGTTGCAAGTGCAAATGCACGTGTGGTGATCCATAAAGATGTCGATTCACAGCTGTGTGGTAGGTAGTTCACAGTTACATCACAGCTCTTGGTTCCCACGCCGATAATCGTCACAATAGGCTTAAAGCGTAATAATGATTGAAAAATAACATATATTACCCTTGGTTTCGAAAAAAAAATTATGAAATTTTAGAAAAATTTTCAAAGTCAAGAAAAACGCGATAAATAAATAGCCATTGCACACATATTGCAATTTTAATTTCATCGATTTACTTCTTGATCCATCTGAAGTGTCATAAACCACAAGGTAAAACTTATTTTAAGAAAAAAATATTTTATAAGCATTTAAATTTAATTTTAATGATTTTTCGTCAAAATTACTGTACGTTCTCTTAAAACACCTGCAGTTTTTCACACTCCAAAGCAAGAATGTCAAACCCAAAAGTTATCTTGGACTAAACAAACAAGGGTTAACTTTAAGTGAGGCGAAAAAAATCAATTTTCATAGAAACTTAAGTTTATTTCGAATAATACGTTATAATAAACGTTATAATAGAGCAAGGAAAATTTAATGTTTACGTCCTGACATTTGACATCTCTTCTCTGCTATTGTTTTTCCTATTTCGGCATTATAGCTATAATTAAAAAAAAGAGTTTTAGATGTTCAGAATACTCATACAATTAATGATTGGTATACTCTACAACCTATAGGTGTATATGCAGAACATATACTTTCATAAGAAAATGGATCAGAGTAGGGAGATTTTAAGAAAAAACACCGGTTATCAATTTAATTCATAGTAACTACAAAAAAAATATTTTTTTTTTTTTTTTTTTCCAAAAATTTTATCTTAGACTCTGTAAAGAAGTCTTAGCTATACATGGGCAAAATATTTTTTATAGAAACATTTTCAATTAAAATAAATGCTTTGAAAATAATTCATTTTGCAATTCCTACTTTTAGTTCACATTCTCCCTAAACCTTGTTCAAATTTTTAATCGTTAATAAAATATATTTTAAAGCGCTCAATTGAGCAGAAATTTTATATACATGATTATTTTGGATGACAATACAATAATTTCACTAAAATTAATAAAAATTAATTGATTAAAACTAATTATCCAAACAATTACAAATACATCCACGTTGGCATAATTTTTGGTGACTTAGCAATCTTTTGGGCTACTTCTGTCAAAACTTGAAAAGTTCTTTTTCCTCACAGTTTAAAGCACTCAAATGAGCTGAAATTTTCTATACACGATTGTTATGGATAACAATGCGATAGTGTAATTATAATTAATTAAAATTAATTGACTGAAGCTAATTATTCAAAGAATTACAATACCGACACCTTCTCTTCATTTTTAGCGACTTGAGTCAAAACTTTAAAAGATTTTTTCTTCACATTTTTAAGCACTCAGTTAAACTGAAATTTTATACACACGATTGTTTTCGATAGCAAAACAATACTTTAATGATAATTAATAAAAGTTAATTGACACTTAATGTTGTGATTCTGCCATATGTATATACATATTTATATTAATTGTAACTATTTAATAAAAAGTAACTAAAATAAAATTTTTCTTTGTTGATCTAAGTAGGAATTGACTTAATTTTTTTTAAATATTACTTGTTTCTTTATTAGTTGACAAAAAATTGCATTTAAATTACTTTTAATTTCAATAATATTTTTTATGTAATTTTATATATGTATATTCTCTCTCTCTAATTTAACTAACATTAAATATTAAAAAATTATTAATTTAAATGCTTTTGAAAAATCATAGTTTTGAACGTACTTCAAATACCTTCAAGAATTTGATGTTTTGAAATGTGTTAAATATATAGTTTCAAATTTTTTCATGGATTTTCGAGCTTAACTGAAGGCTAAAAAAATATTAGTATTAGAAGTCATTACATAAAAATTAGTTGGTAAATTTTATAAAAAAAAATTATGTTACTTATTTAGAAATATTAATATTTCTCATTAAAAACACTGAAATGTTATATGAAGTAAATATATCAACAAATTACGTATCGCATTCTTGCAACTTACTATTTTACTTTATGTGTTCTCTGTATTTACAGTGTGTTTGTATTTAGAAACCTGTACTCCATAACCAACAAATCACTACAGCAAATTTTACAATCATGCGCATACGAGCATACATTACCTCCCGAAAGAGGAGGGAAAAAAATGGAAAAACCAACAAATCCCAAGATCCCATTTACTCCCCATTTCTCTAAAAACACATTTCGAAGGGAAAAACTTTACATTTTCAGTGGCTGAGATGAAAAGAAAGTAGTAAATCGAAAACAAAACTCGCTTCATTGGTATTCTCTTCTTCACCAGCAACGCAAATTTGTTTGGCATTGGCACCAGAATTCTAAATGTGTACCTTTCCACGTAGACCCTCCCCAGACCCTCTGGAAAGCTTTCGACCCCTGATAACATCTTCCCCTGCTCGCGTATTGTCATTCATCTGAGAAAACCTCATCAGGAAGTTTTCAGTACCTTCCCCTATTGAATTACTGTAACGCATGCAAAAGAGATTTGCAATTCCTTGCTCCATCAATCTTACTGCAGTTCCTTCACACGTGTTGTGTGTTTTATGGAAGCTGCCTTCTGCACTCTTTTGCTTTTGTTTAGCCAGGAGTGATTTGGGCTGGAGTCGCTCTGTCTTAATGTGCAGATCTGGAGATCGTTGCAGTCATTAATCTTCGGATTCGGGATCATTAATCTTTATAGTTAAATGAAGAGAGAATGGTTTGTCCTCTGGATTTAATTCGGTCCGTAAAATTATTTCGTTGAAATAACAAATGTTTAATTACCATTTAAAAGTACAAAAATTAATAATTACCGCTCACAGATATTACAGTATGGCACAAGAATACTAACTAAATATTATTAAAAATATTTTAATCTGTGAAAATCTGTAATCAATAAAAAACATGATATGATTTAAAGGGGAAAAAAACACTTATTCAATGGTTTTACAATATTTTTGCCCCTCCCCTCCTCATTGAAAGTGTATTTTTAAAAACTGTCTTTGTATTATTAAAACCAGTCAGCTTTTTTTTATTTGCTATTTTTTTAAAGTTTTTAACTGCCATTTTTGTATGAACAAAAACAAAAAAAAAAAAGTTATGCATGTGATTTCTTTTTTAATATAGAGATTTCAAATTTTGTGAGATTTTAGAATCTTATATAAAATGTAATTTAGGCTAAAAGAATCGATTCGATTTTTTTTTTACTGATTTTTATCAATTGAATCGCAATGTTGTGAAAATGCCCCCTAGGGTGCTCTTCTCTTAGATTATCTGCGTGAGCTACAGGTGTAGGTTCAAATAAAGAACGAGAAGTTTCCATGTTCTTAAAATATCTTTATTAAGAACTAGAACTTAAGCATTTAACAGATTAGATAATAAATATATATGAGAGAATCTACGATGAACAAACACACAATGCAAGTAATACCGAAATAGCCTAATTCGGACCACTAATAACTTCTAACCCGTCTAATCTTAATTCCAATAATATCGCAAGTCCTAATATTAAATAGGCAATCCTACCTTAATCCAATCTTTGATCCGATACTAAGAAATTGGCGTTTTTACTCGAATGCAATGGTATGCACCTTGACCTAATGGCTCTATCTTCGGGATAATCTCAGTTGGCTGTCACTTCACGATTGTATCACAATCTCTAACATAACATTCCCCGAATTGCCATCTTGCTTACTTGAACTTCTGATATTTAAAAGCTATCTAATTTGCATCTTTCCTTCACGTTTCACTTCTTGGGTTTGGGTTGGAAAAGAGTTGCCATTAATCTTGGTCCCAAAAGAACCCAAAGGACATGCTAATGAAAAGACGCGTAAGCCCGTCACGATGTGCAACATTGAATATTTCTTGTCTGGTTCTCTTTTGTTTCTGAAGTAGTTTACCAAATATTACATTCCTGTAAGCCCTCTCTTCATGATTAACCCTCCACTAGACGCGCTTCAAGAAGTTCCATCCATCGAAGCGCGGCATCTTTTAGATGCATCACCTCATACTTACATTTGAAGGAGATTTTATTTGTGAGATTACCTTTAAAACGTAATGTTATATCTGAAATATTAACCTTAAGGTGCAATGTTACTAAAACGCTTAATTTTTGAATTATATATGTAGCATATTATCACTGGCATAGCTAGTCCTGAGGGGGCCTGTATCAAAATGTCTTGCACACTCTTTTCGGCCTCTTAATACATTAAAAAATTTTTCTTGACACATGTTGGGGCCTCTGTAGCTTGGGGGCCCCGTATCATTGATACGGCGATAGCAATATCTCTATTCATCATTGCCCTTATAATACATTAAAATGCATGCTTTTAAGACATGCTAAGAACAAAATAATTTTCATTTTGATTGAACAAGATAAATTTGAAGGATTCTCAGAATTTTTAAGACCAAATACATTAAGATCTCAGACTGTGAATAAATGTATGCTGATAAAAATAAAATTTTAAACACTTAAAACAGAAAATAGTATTACAATGGATGTTTCAATTAAATAATTCATAAAACTAGAATCATTCTGAGTTAAAACTCTTTGCACTCGTTTAAATTCGCATAGATGCAACAGCAGTAGTTGCAAAGATCCCTCTATAAAAGTATTGTAGAAGAGTTTTCTGAAAGTAAATACACGCAATGCTCTTCCTTTCATCACATCCAAGAGAATCATGAAGAGAGAAAGCACAATTAATTTAAAGTGTTTACATATTTACACAACAATTTTTTAAAATGAATGAAGGTTAAATAAAATAAAAAGTAACACTTACAAAAAGCATTGAGCTCATATTTACAAAATGTTTGAAAAAATTCCCCGATTTCTTAAGATCCTTGGACATATTTTTCCCTTAAATTCTCGGCCATTTGTACATCACTTGAACCAGAAAGCTGTTATAAACTTTAAATGGAATTCTGTAATGAAAAAGGAACTTAGAAAAAACCCTTTTCAAGCCCTACGGAAAACTTTTTCAATCTTAAAAAAAAAATATTATATTCAAAATCTTTACTAAGAACAATTTTAATCACCAAAAGGCTACGTTATATACATATATTTGTTCTGTGATAGCTCCAATTGGAGGCAAGTTAAGGTAACGATGTGCTGTGTGTTTTCTTACATCCATGCACATATAAAACCATTAATAATACACTAAATTTCTATAATTCTAACTTAATTCTAATCAGTAGCAAAACAGTACTGATAAAAAAAAACAGCCACAGTAATTCCCTCCTAAAATCTTAGACTTAAGACTAAGTTTGTAGGAATAATTAGTGTACTAAGAACACATGTTCACAGTACACTAATTTTAATTTTTTTTTTGTAACAAAAATGAATTGCTTTTTGCTTTATAAATATATAACATGGATTTTATTATTACTTGTTTTGCACGGGTTTTTTGGAAAATATATTTAAATAATATATGTATATAGTCTAAAAAAATTCTTCTACAAACGAGAGATAAAAATCCATCAATCACATTTGAAATACACATAGACAGTAGGAAAATTACATAATGAAGAACACATGAGCATTCGAAATTAAAAATTAAAAAATGGATATATATATATATTATTCTTTATATGTATATATACTTCTTTAGATTGACTGAGTGTTTAATTTCTTAGTGGTTTTAACAGGCATAAATAAAACTTTTTACTCTTTTGACACATGATTCCTTCAACTTTCTTTTATGCAATGAAAATAAAATTACCCTTATATTCGTATTTCTATCCAAATACATTTAAACATATATTCGTACGTTATCAAGTACCTAATACATTATTAGTAATAAAGTTTTTAGAGTAATACTTCAACGAACAGTGTAAATATTTTCAGTAAAAGAATTCTCGAACTGAACCAATATGGGTATTTCTTCACTACCTTTGGCTTTCGCGAAGCCCCTTGTATTCTTATATACAGCCCCAACCTTTCTTTGTTAATTACTTCCCCGAACGGAAGCCCATTAATAGAAAAGAACATGAAACATCTTTATGTCAAATAACTATCAGCTTTACTACAATGCATCTTACAAGCCACGACAAGATCCTGTTATCTCGAAAAGCACCTTGGGTACGTTTACGATATATAGAAATACCTTTGCACTGATCCCACAGCACATATTACGAGACCAGGCCAGGAAATTGGCAAAACATTAATTTCTTCACCTTATTTACCCAAACTGCGTAAAATATTTATCAGATTCTTTTTTCCCTACTTATACCAAGAGGGAAATTAACTTTAAATGTCGCCAAGGGACAGCTTGGCGATATTCAACTGAATCGAAAATACTTGATCGCCATTTTATTGAGAACACTCATTAAGACATAAAGCTAAGTGCATGTACAATGGGATTTTATGGACTGGAAGTTATAGGATCTCGGTAAAAATAACCTTTTGATTTCAGCTGTTAATCCTGGTCGTATATACCCAGGCACTTGATCGATTGAGAATTCCCTCTGAAAAAAAGTCGTAATTATCTATTTTACGATCTCCATAATTTATTCTACAGAAAATTACCTTGTTTCCGAGTTGCATTCCCGCTCTATTTATTCAAGCGGTGCTGCTTTTAGCTAATAGATAACTAATAGTTGTTTTAAGGCATCAAATAAATGTTATTTTAACTGTGTTTATGTAAAGGAAGTAAGTGTTCAAATAAGTACGGAGGGGGAAAAAATAGGGAAAAATGTTGGTGAGGAATTTTCCGGTCGATAATGAGTTGAATCTTATAATGAAGTTTTGCGTAGAAAAATATACTCAAACACTTCTGATAATCTTATTATTAAATAATTAACTATCTCAATTAAGAACTTTCAGAAAAAATTGTTTTTTTAAGATATCCGATTACGTTCGGAACCATGATTTTGCAAAAGCGTATAAATGGATATTATTCAAGATATTTAGTGTCACTTAGAATAGAAAACGTACGTAAATGTGTTTTAAGAATAGTATTACAATAAAAAATTATTTAAGTTCAATATTTCTACAAAAAATGAACATAGAATTACCAGTTTTCAAAACATTCCGCTTTTATGAAAAATGCTTCTATCATAATAATATTTTGCCTGTATGTAGCTCAGACCTCTGTACAGAGGCTCAACTAGAAATTTTGAAACGTATAACTTAGAAGTGGATTTATAGATATCTTACGACAACAGAGGGAATATATTTTAAGAAAAAAAAACACATGTAATTAAAAAATAATGTGAATTTTTCAAAAATCCTAGTTCACATTCTGTGTAGAAGTCTTTACTTTAATCTAAGCGAAATATTATCATTAGAGAAGTATTTTTTATAAAAGGAGAACGTTTTGAAAGAAGGTAATTAAAAGTTAATTTTTTGCCGAAATATTGTATTTAAACAATTTTTTTTTTAATTTTTTTTTTTCATAATGTCCATAAAACAATTTGATACATGTATTCTAATCTAAGTGACACTAAATATGAAAATTATCCATCTATGCGTTTTTTTTTAAATCACGGTTCCGAACGTAGTTGGATACCTTAAAGAACAATCGAAGATTAATCTCGCTAAATCACATTTAAATTCCTTTTCTCAATGATTGAGTGCATGGAATTTCATAAATATTTCGAAATAACTAGTTAGGAATTTATACCGTCACCTCTCGGCCAGCTGATTACTACCCTCTTTTCTTCTTTGACTCTAAAGATAAAGATTCGAGACAGAGGGCCATTTCTTTAAAATGGACTGCAGAAGACGCTCTGGTTTCAAAGGCAGACTATTATTTCGTTCCCTTTAGCTTGTTGCCGTGCTACACATGTGTGGAAGGGAGTGTCGGCTATTGTGGGGAAGAACTGCCATGGGTTGCACTCTAGATGTCGGAGCTACAGGTCAATTTATAGCCCTTCACATGATTTTTGATATATGGCAACAAGAAGATCAAAGTTCAGGCAGGATTTTGTCCCGGAAGAACCAATGGTGGTTGAGAGCAAGATTGAGAGTTCCAGTGCGTGTTTATTCTATTCGGAAATTGTAGGGGGCGTGAGGAAGAATTTAAAGAAAGGTTAAAAAAAGGCACGTGAAGGTGACCGGAAGATTAAATGACCTACGACAGTGCTTCTTAAACTTTCAATATTTGCAACCCAATATTCAATCATATTTTTCATCGCCCCCACATCATTCAATAACATTGTTTTAAATTCAATAAAACTATACTTTGGGGCTAAAACTACAAGGCGAATTTAATCTCTTAAGGGTTACTGGTGTATATAAACGTCTTGTTCAACCAAAGCGTTAATTGCCCCGAACATATATATATATATATACGTCTCTTTTAAGTACTATCTTTTCTTTTCACTGATATACATAAAATTATTCCGAAAAATTAGGGGTGCAATAAAAGGACCTTGACACAGTTTTTGAAAAAGCATTACTTATTTCAGAGGATTTTCTCATTTATTCCTTTTACTCCCCTCCACCCAATGCATCACATTCAAGCTCCTACGAGGAAAACTGTGACATTGTGGAGCGAATCGAGTAACTTTTAATCGGCAGTTAAGGGAAATTATTATAAACCATACAAAAATTATCCCGATAAGTGTTAATTTATGTATGTATGACAAGCCCATGGGGCCACTGGTAATTATTAAACTTGCTCTTAACTTAGTATATTTAATTTAATTATAAAATACATTGTGCAGTATACTGATACATTTATAAGTGTATTCTATCTGTAAATGTGTAAGCTATTTTTTATTATGTCAGACTGTATTTTGTTTGGTTACTTTTAATAAATTAATATACTTTTTAATTAATCTTTTGATTTTGACTTTTCATTATGCTCGCATCCCCCTCTTAGAGTTATCACTTCTCCCTAGGAGGCGCTCCCCACTTTGAAATACATTGACTTACGGGGTGGTAGAAAAAATAGAAAAGTACAAAGACGAAACCTGCTTTATTTATTTATTTATTTTTCACGAATCTAACGGATAACTTATAGTTGTTTTAAGGCATTAAATAAATACTAAGGGGAAAAAATAATGAAAATAGTTGGCGAGGAATTTTTCGGTCGATAATGAGTTAAATCTACTGATAAAGTTTTATGATGAAAAATATATTCACACACTTCTGATAAACTTACAATTAATTAATTAACAATTTCATTAAAGAACTTTAAAAAATACCCGCTTTATAGAACAATAGCAAATTAATCTCGCTAAATCGAATTTTAATTCCTTTTATCATCAAATGAGTTTATCGAGTTTTATAAAAATTGTTAAATAACTAATTAGGAATTGAATAGAAGTTTTTTTATGTAATGTTCTTTTTATAAAAATATGCATTGTAAAGATGCTTTCAATTAAACGTGAAATAATTATCTTAGAAGTGAGTAGTTTTTTAATAGATAGAAAAACCGTTAATATATATATTTTTTTAAAAATTTCAATGTTTACAAAAACTAAAAATATCATCAAGATTGAAAACCTGCAATAGTTAGGAAAATTCATGTCAATATTTACGCTTTGTTTTACTAATTAATAATGTAAATTTTTCAACTTCTTTTTCTTTGAAATTTTTTTGTGTGGGATACCATGAGCAGAACAGAGTAAAAGGGATCTATACGTATAAATGAGTTAGCTCATTTTGAAAAAAATGCATCTTTAAAGCTAAGTGTTTTGTGTGAGAGCTTTAATTTTCTTTTCTTTATACATTAAAGCTAAAAACGAATATTTTTTTTAAATTTTAATTTCGGAAGAATCAAGAAATGTCGTATTATAAAAGAAATCTTTAAAAATTAATAATAGATAGAAAAAGAAAACACAGTAAAATCAGTTATTTCTTTAAAGCATCTTATTTCGGATTTCTTAGTTTATATAAAAAAAAATAGTTTTCAACACAACTTCTTTTTTAAATTCTTAGTTTTCATCGGTATTTATCATCAGGTGCAAAATCCGCTGCTTTTAAAATCAGCTGCAAAACAAATATTTAAAACCAATAATTATTTTTTTCAGCTCCCTCTTGACACAGAACTGAATTATGAATCAAATTATAGAGCAATGAATTATTTTAAACAATTCAATTACTGTGCATACGATAAAATAAACATATAATTACTGTTTTGGTGTAAAATTCAATCATTTACTTTTACGAAAAATTTTTGGTATTTGTTTTTTTTTTTTTTAATTTTTTTTTTTTTTTTTTTGTATTTATTATTTCTCTTAAGACAGTTTCAGCGAGATATGTATGTATTTTGAAATTTGCATTAAAACAAAAACACAAATATATAAGACCGATGATTTTTTTTGTCAGTTCTCTTCTCAGTTTCTCAGTTTTATCAGTGACAAAGACTGATTTACGAACTGAGTTCAACAATCTCTTTTGGGAGAAGAAAAACATGTGTGTAGCCAACTATTTTTTGCACGGTTTTTTTCACGATTTTCAAATAACACGGAAAACAATTTTTTTTACATGGATTTTTGGTTCTAGCACGAATTTCAAAAAATTTGGTTACTCTTGCCCTTTGGATGAGGACGATTTAAACGAATTTATGTCGGTTTATGATAATCGATAATGGCGACGTCGAAAGTGAAGTTCAGCTATTAACAGTGATTTAACTCGCGAGGGCTTCAAATTTGTTACAAGTAAGTCAACCAAATCATAAGTTTTATATTACAGGATATTAAGAATTATATAAGTAACTTGAGAAATGATAAAAGCAGACACTAATTAAAAACTTTGTTACAAAAAAAAAACCCAAATAAGGCCGTTAAGGTATCAGACTACGTTCGGAACCGTGATTTTTGCAAAAGCTTATAAATGGACAATATTTACGATATTTAGTGTTACTTAGATTAGAAAACGTATATAAAACAATTTTAAGAATATTATTACAATAAAAAGTTATTTAAGTATAAAACTTTGACAAAAAATGAACAGAGATTGACCAATTTTCAAAGCATTCTCCTTTTATGAAAATGATTCTATTATAATTATATTTTGCCTGTATATATCTCAAACCTCTGTACCGAGGCTGAACCAGAATTTTGGAAATATATAACTTAAAAGTGGATTTATCCGTATTTTACTACAACAGAGTGGAGAAATTTTAAGTAAAAAAACTCCGATAATTATTTCAATGGGTGGTAACTCTGAAAATAATGTGAATTTATTAAAAATACTAGTAAATCCTTCTCTCTGAAGAAGTTTTTGCTTTATATAAGCAAAATATTATTATTATAGAAGCATTTTTATAAAAGGAGAACGTTTTGAAAATAGGGTACTCTAAGTTAATTTTTTGCCAAAACATTGTACTTAAATATTTTTTTTTGTCATAATGTCCTTAAAACATTTTTATACATGTATTCTAATCTAAGGGACACTAAATATCATGAACATTATTCATTTATGATCTTTATTAAAATCACAGTTCCGAATGTAGTCGGGCACCTTAATAATGAACGTTCTTCATTTGAATCAAAATCAGTTGTGCTAAACATATCTGATACATCTACTAATGATTGCGTTTTTAATTCAGTTCATAATAAATGTGCACGCTGATTATCAAGTATTGATGAATAGCTGTTAGTTACTAGCTGCAATCCTAATTTAAATATGAACTTTTTATATGTTCTAATACATTAAATTAGTAAACTACAGTAGTTAGTGTACAGTTAAACTATAGTATATTTCACTACATCCTAATTTTAATTTTTTTTTGTAACAAAAATAAATTGTTTTTGTTTTATAATTTATAACACGGATTTTATTATTATTTTTTCCACGGTTTCTTCGGAAATTATTTAGAAATTTTCATCTTACGCAATTTTTTTAAAATTGTAATGTATATCCCTAAATTTGAAATATATGCCGCATGTATGTTTGACACAATTTTTTTGCATGGTTATCTGAGGAACGCATCAACCGTGTTTAAAAGAAAAGATGTGTTTAGTTGTTATTTATGTTAAAATGCAAATATACCCTATTTACTAGCATAATTTAAGAAGTTACTATACACGTATTTTTACTGCGTCTTTTATAAGATTAAATAGTGTAATTCCACTTTTAAATTATTGTATTTACCTATGGAAATTTTTAAAATAGCAAAATAATACTTCAAATTTAAGTAATATTGGGAACAGTACGAAATAATACATGCATACATTAAAATCTTTTTGCTTAGCTTTATTGATAAGTGTTTACTGTTAAAATAAAAATTACTCAATGATTATTTGTACTTCCCTATAGTATAGCACAAGGGTCGGCAACCTTTTAACCGTAGCAAGCTAAACCAATTTATCAATATTGTTAAGTGTGCCTCTCAGGAGGATATTTTTGAAATCATTTTATTCCCGTGATAATGCATGCAGAGTTAGAGAACAGAGGTCAATAATATATATGTTTGCAATTTTATTATATGTATAAATTTTTCATGATTTAAAAATATTTCTTAACATAAAAATAAGCTCCATAAAATATAATTATTTCTTCAAGAAAAGTAAAAAAAAAAAACTGTACAAATTGCGCATATATTATATATTTTAAACATATTTATTAAAATAAGAAACAGACAACATAAAATATAAGTATTTCCCTTCATTAAATAAAAAAGGTAAATAAAAATGTTTACGCGAAGCTATTGTTAGCACCGCTCCACTTTCATATTGTAAAACCAGGGTATAATTTGAGACTTTCACTTTGACACGATTCTAAGCATTCAGTTGTTAAACAATTTCTATGCGGACTCGAAATATTTTTCATATGAGAAGAGATTTTTTTCTTATATATGTAGAGCATAAAGTGCAAAGCAGAGTACGTGCAACTTTCTCTCTTCAAACAATTAAATCTTTCAGCAATGACATTCAATAATTTACAAAATACCGTAAAATCAGGCGAAAGCGCCCTTTTAACACAAAAAAATGTGTGCGTTTATCAATATAAACACGCAGTAGAAATTAACTCCTTCGGCTTATATGTATTGCATTGTATAATTAAGTTTTATTTTAAAGTAATCTTATATAGAATTAACAAATTTATTACTATCATTATTATTTTTCAAACTGTATTTTAAAAAAAATATTTAGGATGGAAAATGTATAAGTATAAACAAAATTTTCATTTTCAATA
>BMAV01027077.1:269061-281056 GCA_019973955.1 Trichonephila inaurata madagascariensis
AAAAAAAAAATATCTTTAATTTGTAGAAAAAATTATGCCGTATCGGGACGAAAAAACTTATGTTTCCGATTCTGTAATTGTTTTTTGTCTGAGTATGATAGAAATAATTAGATGGATTTTGTGTCGTCCAAGTTATAATAAAACAGATTAGTTTAAATAATTCACAACCACACAAAAACTCGGCATTCTAAATATTCTTTTTATTATTTTTTTCACTGTTGCCATTTACATAAAACCATAAATCTTTTATTTACAAAATCACTTCAATACAAGTTGAGGTGTTTCATTTATTATTATAAACTTTTTAGAGTCCTAAATTTATTTTAGTTTAAATATATGTATTAAATTACATCTCGTGGTTATGATATGAATATTTGTTAAACTCGCGACACCTTTTTTAATAACGTGGTGAAAGTCGGAACTTCATACACATCTTTAACTTAAGTTCATCGCGTAACCGTAACTGCTAACGCGTAACGAAAATTTTTCCCTAACGTGCCACAATAAGTTAACTTCAAAAAGATCGAAATATAAGGGTGCGCGTTATACTCCTGGTATAAAAACGAGAGCTTTAAAAATTAAAAAAAAAGCATAGTCATAAAAAAAAAATTATTCATCTATATATATCGAAATACTGTTTGTTTAAAAGAAATGAAATTCCTTATGAACTTAAAAGGTTATATTTGTAAAAATATAATATATTTTCTCTAAGACTTGGGATGATACCTCGAATAAATGGCTTAAAAAATAATAGCATTACACACGTACATTTCAAGATTCTTTATAAAAAAAAAGGGGGGTCCACGTTTTACGACGAATATTCCTAAAAATTAAAAAAATACAGTTGGAAAGCATGGGTGCACGGTATATGCCAGATTTTACGGTAGCTGTAAATGTATCTTTAGAGTTATTTTCGGAATATTCATGGTTCTGCAAATGTCCATAATTAGAGAGATGTCAGTCTATTAACCCTTTATGTACCGCATTATGATTTACTGCAGTTTTTTTCAAGCAATATTTTTTTTTTGAATCAAATACTACTCAACTTTGGGAATTTAAGCCGTTAAAGCTTATTAATTAATTAAAGATAATCAACTGTAAAATTAATTACATACACTGTTCACTTAAAAGAAATAGTCAAATCGTTTTCCAAGGTTTTCATTTACATACAAAAAAAAGAAAGACACTTAAATTTTGACATTATCTATTTTTTCGGAACAAAAATGACAATCTTCGCAATGCGCTGAAAACGCAGTCAGCTGAAAAGGCATTTTCTGCTAATAAACTATTCGCCTTCCACGCTAAAATCCTCATCATAGAACCCGTGCTGCCATATATCTTGGAAGAGTGTATTTCAACGAATATTCCTGTTAAGTATCGTCAGAGTATTCGTAAAAATGGTTATTCTATGTAATTTTAAAGTAAGTGGTACTTATAAGTACCGTCGGTACATAAAGAGTTAATGTCCATTACAACGTTATAACTTCTATCCACTCAAAAATTGACAAACTTGTAGAATAGTGCTGAGTGTCACTGAAAATTCTACCGTGTGTTACACGTGGCACGGATACCATAGCTTACCGCCCCCCCCCCCCCGGGGGGGAGCACGGTTTCTGCATAGGTAGGTTCTTGTACATAACAATTTTTTGTACAGTACATCTGCAATCCAACCCTACTATATTATTAGTAAAAATTATATTATAAAACATGAAGTAGAATATTAAAAAATTAACAGTGCTACTTTTTTATGTGTTTATTTTTATTAACTAAAAACCCCCGTTTCCTTTTCATTTGTAATGTATATGAAATTTAAAGTCTTAAGAGGGTCCAGCACTTCCATAGGAGCCCATGTTAAATTACGTAAGTTTATGTACCTTTTTCTCAGAACTTTTTGCTACTAATAGATGAAATTTTCACGGTAGGTTATATCTACTATCAATAAGACTGTAATGGAGGATATTGTCTTTTTGTTAAAAATTGAAATAATTATGAATTTTTTTAAAAAAAGCCAAATTTTTTTCTCTTTAAAATTTAGTTTAAAAATACATGATCTAAAACAGTTTGCTAGATGTATCTTATTCCCTCCATTAAAATGTGTAAATATGTTGAAAGTATGCTCACAGAAAATTTGAGTATCCTACATCAATTAGCTTTTGAGAAAAAGGTACATAAAGGGAAATAATGCATTTTGAGAAAACAGGCTTTAAAGTAAGAATTTGTAATTTGTCAATGACAGTGACTTCCTTTTAAAAAATAAATTTAAAATACTTCTAATTATCGTATTTCTATATACCGTATATCATTTTAAGCAAAAATGCTTGAACTTTTAAAAAATTTAAAAAAGTCAAAATCGATACTTTTTCAAAAATTCATGTGCCAGACCCTCTTAATTGTGTTGAGACTTAGTATCTATTATTTAACCAAATAATTTAAATAGCAAATTATATCTAAAATAACCCTATCTTTTATCTTTCAGCGACATACAACGTGTGACTTCATATATTTTGATAAGTAATTATTTCCATTCTTTCTGAAGAGAGACTAGAAAGGAAACCCTTAGGAGAATCTATATACTTCTACAGAATGAGAGATGAAAAAAACGAAAGACAGAAAATATCGGGAAGAAAAAAGAGAAAGAGAATGGAGAGGGGTGAAAATAAAAAATTATAAAAACTTCCCCGAAAAATGTCATTCGCATTTGAGAAGGGAATAGCTGTGTGAAAATGAACTTAGCCCAAACCCTCTTTTCGAAAAGGGGAAAAAAAGGGAATAGAAAGAAAAGAGGAGAAATGCTTTTGACTGAATTTACCTTTAGGCATCCCGCCTTTTAAAAGCCTGCTCTTCGCCGAAAAGAGAGAAGAAACAAAAAAGGAAGGGAGAGATAGGAAAAAAGGGAAAAAGTCGAAAATTGAATTTATTTTCATCGGATCGGTCATGAAATGAGACAATTTATCCCTTTTAATGAAGAGAAGCAATTCAGGGGATCATGGGTTTCAAAGGGATTTTACTCCCGAAGGGGTTGGGTGGGGGTCTTTCGAACAGGGTGAAGGGAGGTAGATAGGACTGGTTAAGAGATTACTCAATTGTATTTCTCTATTAGGAAAAATAAATGCATTCAGTAATTTTTTTTTTTTATCTTTGTAATTAGGCGTATAATGTTTTTGACAAATGTAGTCCTGGAGGTATAAATGGTGGATCTGAGGTTGAAAAAAGTTTTAACAATGCAATGTTTAATTTCTAAATAAATTGTTGCCTTATTTTATTTTATTTTTTAATTTTATATTTTTAACATTTGAAACTTTTTAATGTAACATAAACCAACTTCGAAGATACAATTCAAAGTAAAGAAAAAATAATGTCATAAAAAGTAAATTAAAATAGTGATTTGGATAATTTAATTTATTTTAATGAACAGCAACTGTTCTTTCCATACTCAAACTATTTCAATTTAAAAAAAAAAAATACTAATTTAATAAAACTATAAGGAAATTTTGTAAAATAGTTAGCAAAAGTAAATTTATGAATTTTTTTTCTTTCGAACAGTGCTTCCCAAGCTTTCAATGTTTACGACCCAATATTCAATCATAATTTTCATCGCACCTCCTCCATACAGTAATTATGCATTAAATTTAATAATACCATACCTTGATGCTCAAGCTACAATACGACTTTAGCCTCTTAAGTGCCAACGGCGTAAATAAATTCTCATTAAATTTTGAGGATTTCATCATGTTATTAAAAATTGGGGTTTTAGAAAAAGCAACATTTATTTTACTTGTAAAGCGACAAAATTGGGAGGTTTTAATGAATTTTTAGTAAGTATTGCCCATTATTGTAAAGTCTTGGTACGGACTTACAGTCAAAAAAGATTCAGGCTAAGGATTCCAATTCTATTTGCTATAAAACAATTTTTAATCTATTTTATAATACTTTCACGTAACCAAGTAACATGTTTTCTTGTGATAAATTTGATCACATCCCTATAAAAAATGAGTATGATAAAATAGCATTTTCTTTTCTTATTATAACAATAGAAATAAATCCTTTTAATTGTAATTCCAGGAGGCATATCTTTCAGTATCTATTATTTAAGCATAGTATGTTCGACAAATGTGTTATTCAAAACATGTCTAAAGGGTGAATAAACAAACTGTATAAGTTTCGTTATGCATTGTGTAATTTAAATATTTAAATATTTTCCTTTTCATCCCCCTCCCTCCCCACATCGTCTTTTTTACAATGAGTCAACTTAATTAAAAAGAGCTTGAATAATAAAAGCACTCTTTCAAACATAAAACAATAAATTCCGCTTCAAAATTACATATTCATTTATTTATTTATTTCATACATTATTTAAGACAGTTTCGTAAAATCTTTTGTAATTTAATATTAAAATTGTTTACATAAATCTTTTTATTTTTGTGGAAATTAAATTTTTATTTTCCATGTCCTATTGTTAAGTAATGCTAAATGAATAAACATGTATATTTCCTCATTAATGAAACAATTTTTTTTTTCATTTTTTAACTGTTTATTTATTTATTTTTCATACTTTAAAATTCAACTTTGAAAAGAATAATTAATGGATATCAAAAAAAGAAAAAGGTTCATTTTAAATGTGTAATTAAGTGTTGTATGTACTAAATGCTTAGTATATATTTCAAGCACATTTATGTGCACAAAGCATGAAAAACTATAAAGTTAAATACATAAAAATTTTCCTTACATATTTCTTTTACCTTTAATCGGCAATTTGCATAATACTTAGTTGATATCTGCAATAAAGAAATTAAGTTTAGTGGAATTTTTTTTTATTTCTATTGGGACTGCGGATCGGTTTTTTAACATTGCAGACCCTGGGAGCTAGTATCTATTTTTAGTGCTGCACCTTGTAGATGGAATACCAATCACCGCAGGTAATTTTGACCCTAGTTTCCTCCCCAGAGGGAGGCACCTGAGCTCTAAAGATGCGAAAGCGACTATGGAATTTAATTTTGCTGAGAGCACTCAAACCAAACAGACATTCATGGGATCTTTTAAATGCCTTATAATCATGAGACATGGACGCTGTCAATTTTTTACATAATGCAAATCCGTCGACTTGGGTCGAACCCGTAATCTGGGGCATACAGGGCCAGCGACAAACCAACTACGCCACCTAGCCTGCGTAAAAAAGCCATTGCATCAGTCGGGATTTGGACCCAGGCCGCCGAGAATTCCATCACTGAACTACCGATGCTGAAAGTTCAAAATATATTTTCTATGTAACTGATTTATTTTTATGCATATTTTTAAATAAACTACATGCATAAAATGTATGATACATACACATGCTTCTACAGAAATATGAAATTCATATTTCATAACTATTCCTTAAACTACTCATTTGATAAGATATCTTAAAAAGGAACAATAAATACATACCGTTAAAATTTTAGGAAAAAAAATAACAATATTATGTACCATAAAATAGTGATGTATACTTGTATACTTAAAAAAATAAATCAGATTTTAACAGATCATTAATTTAAGATTCACGCTATACATTCCATGCAAATTCAGTGTATGTTTATATGTAACTTTCTATAAACCTTCCTCCTAATAATTCTATACTTGAATGAACTGATGTACTATAAATCACATCACTATAAAGAAAAATGTAACAGGAATATATTCAGAGGAATGTATTTTATGTTCAAAAATAGTTACTTGTGAAAATATTTACATAGAACAAAACAATAATCATAAGTTGTGTCGAACATGCATCGCAATAAATAAAAATAATTTAATTTACCATGTTTTTATAAAAAATTATATTTTTTCACAATTCCATGCATTGTTAGCCACTTCTGAGCTATGATCCAAATTTCAAGTATCTAGCTCATCGGGAAGTTAGGTGAAAATCAATTACAAAATTCCACCCGGACAGACATACGAGAAAACGAGTTAATAAAAACATGGTAAAAAATATAACACGCACCGTGTGTTTAAATCTAAAATTTAAATTCAATTTTAAAATTTATTTTTCATTATAAATTATTTTTTATACACAATTAAATTATAATTAGATTCTTGAATTATAAAATAAGTTAAATTAGATTCTTGAATTATAAAATAAGTTATTGTTGATCTTAAAAGAAAAGTTTTGATCATTCTGTAAACGGAAGACTTAAAATTTATGAATTACTCAATAAATTTTCAAAAATTGATGTTTTTTTTTTTTTCATATTTAGAAACACACTAGTTTTGAGGAATTATTATCTGAGCTAAATACTTAGATGTATATATATACCTTCAAAATTTTAAAAAATAAATAATTTTTTTTTTTTTAATGTTTCTTTTTTTTGCAAATTTAGATAATTAATTTTCGATAAAAAGCCACATTAAAAAAAACATGCTTTTTTGTTTTAAATTTATTTTAAAGCGTTCTTAGTTAATAGAATAAATTACTTTTGTAGTTACTCGAAAATGATAAATTAATATTTCTATAAAGAGCATACATATTAACATTCCGTTAGGCGAGCAGATCTTTCAGATACATAATAAAAATAGTTTTGGTACTACTTCTACACGTTTCTCTTTCTTCTATCTGACTTTCGTCACCCGTCCTAGAATTCAATGTCAAGGACGACGGTGATTTCTTCATACTTTAGGCCACAAGGGCCATTGAATCTGATATAGATGCAGCTCGCCCAATAACGTAATAACTTTGTAATATTTCACTAATTTTGATTTTTTTTCTCTTGTAAAATAGTGTAGTTTTCAGTTTTCTACGAAAATAATTCGTAAGAAGTATTTTGTATTTTCTGTTTGATAGTTGTTGTTTTTTTCTGGGAGAATTAAGGTACATCCAAGGGATGTCACATTCCAGCGCTGTATTTTATTCAATCATTAATGTAGCTCAAATAAACTCCTGTTGTTGTTGTTGTTTCTAATGCCATCTGTCTGACGTCAGATCAACACCCACGAAATTCATCGTAGCAAGGGGGTAGATGTACGCCAGTCGTTGGCCTTAGCCTCGAGCACCATACAGGTGACAGTACGATTTAGCTTGGAGAAAATTCCAAAGGGACGATAGATGGCAACACCACCGATCTCCACCTCTACAATTTAGGCATGGAACTGAAGGGAGAAATATTCTCCAGTCCCCTGCACTCGTGATTTCATCCCATGAGACTTTCGGAACCACTGATTTAACGAGCATGTACTCCGTGTGTCCTTGTAGGGTATTTGGTGGCATCGGCGATCGAACTCAGGCCTTCTGGTCTGGAGTCCGATGCTCAAACCACTAGACTACCCACGGCAGCAAGAAAAAAAATAACTTCTAAAATAGCGTTTCTCAAACTGTGGGGGGGGGGTGCCCCCCGAGGCGGCGTGATAAATCTGAAAGGAGGGCACGAGCATATTGAAAAGTAGAAAAAAGATTATTTAAAAAAATTATTAATTTACTGAAATTAAACAAACAAAATATATTCTAGCATAATAAAAAATAAAATACACATTTACACTGATGTAATATATTTATAAATGTATCAGTACTGCACAATGTATTTTATAATTAATTTGACTATACTAAGTTAAGAAGTATAAAAATTACCAGTAACCCCATGGGCTTGTCATGTATAAAATTATACGTATACAAAAATGAATACTTATTTTTATAATTTGTGTATATAATATAACACTTATATTATAATTAATCCTTAACTGCCGATAAAAAGGTACGCTATACGCTCTCCAGTACAACTTTCCACGTAAACGATATATTGGGAAAAAAGGGTAGAAAAGAAATAAGTGAGCAAATCCTTCGCAAACACTGTCAAAGTCCTTTTATTCCATTCCAAAGCTTTTGGAATAATTTTATGGAAAGCAATGAACAGAAAAGATGGTACGTCGGAAAGACGTATATATANNNCCGGGGATATTAACGCTTCGACTGAGAAAAACGTTTATATACGCCGGTGGCAGTTTTAACGTCAAAGTATAGTATTATTGAATTCCATACATTGTTATTATATGGAGGGGGTGAGATATAAATTATGATTGAGTATTGGGTCGCAAGTATTGAAAGTTCGAGAAACACTGTCCTAAAATATGTATATGGGCATCAAAATCACTCAGATCCTAGCACACATACCTAGGAAAACTGGGTCACAAACTTTTGACAGAGCACTAGCAAAGACGATCTGAGTGTAGCATTCACATGCCTCGTTCATTCTAACTCGGTATTGAAGAAATATCTGATATACAATGCTCCATTCAAGAGAAAAAACCAAGAGAAATAACTCCAGGAACTTGGAAAAGAAGGTACTGTTTCCTTTTGCCAGGCTCTTGAACATTGTACGATGATTTGTGAAGGCTGCAACAAGACATCTTAAAATGTAAACAGTGATGACACGGTGTGTGATAACTATTATCATTTTGTGAAGTTTTTTCGTATAAATATCTACATTCCTGTGAATCAACTTTAAATATTATTTTATGTCAAATATATTTTAATGTCAAATCTCACCAATAACATGATTAAATCATCTTCAAACGTAACTATGAGGTGACGCATCTGAGGGATACCGGGCGCCTATGGATGCCTTTTTTTTAAAGTGTTTTTAACGAATGGTTAAATGTATCTAAATTTTCGAAAATAAAATATTGGAATTTTATTCTGAGAATAATGTCGCAACTCAGTGATCGCTGGTGAATTTGGATGTACAGAATAAAAAGACATTTTAATAAAATCAACACTTTTATATAAAATGTATTTTTATTCTGTACATTCATTCTAGACATTTTAATAAAATAAACACGCTTATATAAAGAAAATCGACAGCGGCCTTGTCGTCTGATTATACGGCATGTAAAAGATCCCTAGAGGGGGTGCTCTAGCAAAATTAAATCCTAGTACAGGTTCGCATCATCAGAGTTCAGGTGCCTTTTTCCAGGGAGGAAACTGGATGTCAAAATTACTTGCGATGATTGGTATCCGCCAATATGGTGCCGCACTGAAAAGAGATACCAACTTTCGGTAGGTAGATTGAGTAGTACTAGATTTACCAGTAGCACTAGGATTGTACTAGGTAGATTGAGGAACTCTGTATTAACTGTTCCTAATCTGCCATTAGAAATATAAAAAAAAAACCACTTTTATATAAATTTAAAATTACTATCAAGAAGTTATTTAAGCAATGAGAGCAGTCAACTTAATTACTAACTCAAACCATTATAACAATTAAATGAATCACATAATTGACCGTCATATTCGACGCAATTTTAGTCGTCCTGACGACGAAACATCTTGTTCTGTGAAATGTAAGATTTCCTGACTTCAACTCCGATAGCATCTATTATTATATCTCCAACTTCAGTATCGGTGTGACAATAATCGATTCCTTCTCTTGCTTCCATTAGCATAAATCGCAGTTTCTCCACAGAAAACGATTTTATAATAATACAACGTAAACGAAAGAATATTTCTTTGAGGATTAGTAAGAAACGCAAATAGAAGCCGTAACGATAGGTTATACAAAATATTACTTATTTGTGATTTGTTTTTTTTTTTATTCATGTTTATTCTTTTTTTATTATACAGTTGAACCTCCATATTAGGAACCTCTAAGATGCGAGTTTTTCTGTATAGTGATTTTTTTTCCTCAAACCAAGAGTATTTCACGATTTTCTTCGTAAAATAACCCCTCCCCCCTAAAAAATAGCGAAGTGCATTTTCTTTATAACGAAATTTTTCTCTTGTGATTCAATTTTTTTCTCCCTTTTTTTTAAAGTATTTCTAGACATTTCAAGTTATTCTCTTTTTTAACGTACTTTATGGTGGTCATAAATCTTGAACTCGTTTTATTAGGTGCCTAACTCGCAGAGAGCAATAGCATTCCGAACGTTTCATACAAAAAGTGCAACCTTTAACCCCCAATTTCCAGTTCACTGGAAATATCTTCGATATCCTCTTTCACCCTCAGTGGAGTTGTCTCGTGTCACCGTGTTCTTGAACTAATCTCTTTTCATATGTAGTGTTGATCTGTCTTACTGGTAACGTCGTTTCTTGAGGCTCGGAAATGTCAAAACGGAAGTGCTTGAGCATCAAAGAAAAAAAAAATTCATTGTTCAGGAAGTGGATAAAGCCTTCAAAAAACTTTCCTTGCAGGGTTTTTTTTTTGTTACAGGTATATAAAAGAAATATATATCAATTTGAAAAAAAAAGTGTGTAAATGATTACTTCTTTTAATATATAGTTTATGAATTTAAAATTTGTTTTATGGGGTTTATAAATAAAATTGAAAGATGAACCTCTATATAATGAATTTTCCATATAACTTTTTTGGGAGGTTTTAGCGATTTCGTTATAAAGAGATCCGACTGTATTTATATCATCCCAAATCCATCTATTACTATTAGCTAAAATTACTTCTATTTCCATTTTATTCTTATACTATAAATGCATAAACATTAATAAGCTAATTTATTAAAAAATATAAGACTCTTTAACATCACTAATTTATTTTATTATTTTATGTAATAATTAAGAGCCTAATACTAGTATTTTTCATCTGATGAGTAATGAGAAAAGCATAATAAAAAAAAGCTTTAATATAGAAAAGCTTTTTATAATCATTACGAATAATGCCATTTAAGCTTTTAAGAGATCAATTACTTTGTACATTTGTCTCCAGAGACCCCATCTAATTGCATAACTTCATTTTATCCAAAATATAGGAAAAAAAACTAAATCATTTTATTTAAATACTATTAGAAAGATCTTCTATTGCAATGTACCTTACGACGAGCTAATTTTCTTTTCCAAATTTCAGCTCAAGCATCAAAGTTGATAATAAAATCTTTTCCAATTTCTGTAACTATTACATCATTTATAGTCATAATCATATTTGTTACAGGTCTATAAAAAACTGTGTTACTTTAATAGAGTGCGCGAAGGATACTTAATAAATAAATTAGAATAAAAATCAAAGTCATAGTTAATATTACTGCTACATCATTTAATTCAAGATGTTTAAAAAAATCGTTAAATTTTCCTGGAGAATATACACATGCTGTCATAAAGGAATTGAGCGATTAATTGATAGGTTTTGTCCTAGTTTTTGAAATTTATTTGGAATATCATCTTTAAGTTTTTTTGTTGTATGCAGTGTAGTTTATTTATTTTTTATAGTTATAAAACTGACATATTCATGCGATCAGACATGAATTTTTCATGCAGGAAGCACTTTTCGTATAAACTATTTATTTTATTTTTATTTTAAAGATAGGAAGTTAAACTTTTGATGTACGATGATTATTTAAAATGGAAAATAGACATTTATTGGTCTTGATTACCTTAGGCTCTAATATTTAATATGGTTAAAACACATTCTATACATGGTTATGTAATAAGACTTGCATATATAATGCTTTTATAAAGGTTCAGATTAAACTTTTTACAATACTTTCTGACATTTGAGACACGCATTTGCAAATTTATTATAGTTGAGAAAAATGAGTTTCTTTTCTATCAAATTTATACAACCAGAAAGAAGAAAAATCGAAATAAAGAATTTTTTTTAAAGTATTTCAAGATTATTATTTTACAAATATTTTTAAAATTTATCAAGAAAGAAATAACGTGCTTTAAAATCTAGTTTTGCATTCTTTAATTAACGAAGAATGTTTTTATTCTTTAATCTTCATTACTCTCCAGTTTCAAGGGGGGAGGGAAGTAAAAAAAGGTCAATAAATCGTCAATATATATCTATATATATGACACATTTTAACGACCCAGTAACGACAGCTATGGAATTCAAAGTTTTTATTGAATCTACGGGCTTCCTTCATAGGGAGAACACTGGTACACCGTGTTACAATACTTTTAAAGAAGCAAAAGAGCCCCGACATAGGGGAACAACGATATTTATATGGGGAAAAGTCGGAAGAGGTAGCAAACCATGAAATTCCCCAAAAGCCGTGATTTATGGGGCTTTCCAGGATTCTACTA
>BMAV01027078.1:33798-70347 GCA_019973955.1 Trichonephila inaurata madagascariensis
AATGGCGCAGAAAGTATGATTCGTACAAAATAACAAATGAGTGAAAAAAATACGTTAGCTTCAGATAATTACCAAGGGAAAAATTACTCTCATTGCCGTCTAGCGTTTTACTTTACATCAATTAGATTAAAAAATATTCAACCCGTTTGACAACATTTTCATTCTCATGGCAACATGTTTGAAAATTACAGGATATTTTTTCATTTCGGCTTGTACTCGGATTTGTGTTTTGAGTGCATTTTTGAAGAAAAAATGTTGTGACTGATGCCACCTGTCTGACGTTGCAATCATAAAATATGCAAGATTAACGATATTTTTGCACACTCTGCTTAAGAAAATTTTTTCAATAGTTAACAGTTATTAAACAACCTTTAAAGTGAATGTTAGCAATACAAATTATCAAATTATTGAGTCAGAACTGCAAAATGTTGAAATCTTTAATTAAAAGCATTTTCTCAATCACGATTCAAATATTTGATTTTTAATAATTTAAGAAACTCGCATAAATGTTATGCCTTCTGATCAGAAGATTATGAAATCATTAGTTATATTTGTTTTAGATATACTCGTATAGAGTACATTTAATTAGTTATTGATAGATATTATTTTATTATAATACCTGTGCCAGGAGCATAGCAAGGATCTAATGCATCAATATCCAAGCTGACATAAACGGGACCATTTCCCATTTGCTTACGTATATCAATCATTAGAGGAGTTAAAGACTTATACCAGCATTCTTCTGCTAATATTATTCTAAAACCCTAAAAAGAAAAAAAATTATTATAATAATGCCTGTTTTTAAATTTAAACAATTTTTTTGAATTAAATTAAATTTTCATTACTCATCATACTCAATGTAAATTTTAAATAAATACATGACTCTAAATTCTTTGTACAAACCAAACTTTGAGGGATGATAGTGCATGCTGTACTATTACAACATTTTGCGATTAAAAGGATAGTCTTCACTGAAGAAGTGAACAGCTAAATCACTGGCACAGTTACGGTCTCAGAAAATAAAGACATTCAAAAGATACGAAATATGAAAAGAAAGAAAAATATTAACAAGACAAGATGCTAGTACGACAAAAGGCAGTCTTGTTGATAAATGAAGTAATCATCAAATACGTCTTCATATGATGGAATTTCAGATACATACATAGCTTTTTTTAAGCACTGGGAGTAAGGGAGAGTTTCATTAAAGTCGCATTATAAAGCAACACGAGGGCTATTGGTCACAGACCTCATAATTTTGAACCTTGGTCAAATGACGAGGATAGCCATATTTATCCTAACTGCCATACCACACCAATGGGAGGACATTGAACCTGGACAGATTTAACGTGCATCAGCTTTTCTACACGACGGGTCTTCAAGCTGTACTAGGCTCGAACTCATGATACGCCAGCCACGAATCCGTTACCTTGACTACTAGGCTACCGCGGCCCTTCAAGCACTAGGTGAGTGAATGAATATTAATGTCGCACTGTTCAGTTACACGAAGGCTTTTGGTGATTGACCTCGTAATTGTGAACCATGATCAAGTGACGAGGCCCCCCTCTCCTAACTTCCACCCCCCACCAATGGGAGGACATTTGAGCCCCCACAGAATTAACGTGCATCACCCCCGCTACACGGCGGGTCTTCAGCTGTTCTAGGCTCGAACTCATGACACACCGGTCACAAGTCCGTTTCCTTGACAACTAGGCTACAGCGACCTTTCAAGCACTGGACACTTATACATCTCAAAATCGTGCCAGAGGTGTTAACACAGAAAAGACGAGAATACCTAATAATCGAGGGAAAACTCAAAACATCAATATATCGCTAAAAAGTATGTTATTCCAATCCTGAATACCTCCGTTGCAATATATTTTTGTAGGATCACACTCTTGCCCTCATTTGCTTGCAATTAAATAGCAATTTTGTCCACGGAAGTGGTTGGCAGTCTTTTTGGGCTCGAGGGATACTTTGTGTAAGAGGAGGTTACCAGAGAGAGGCACAGTATTAAATGGTTGCGTTAAATAGTTACCTTTGTATTTTGGAAAAGGTATAAATGATACCATGAATATTAATAAATAGAAACTAATTTAAATAATGACAGTTATATTTATTTTATTTATTATGCTAATTTCATATCTATTGCACGCACATATGACTTTAGAATAAGTTTGATGAGACAAATACTATTCCTCTCGTTTAAAAATTTATTTTTTACTGTGTACACGTGATATATCAATCCCTTTTTTACATTAAAAGAATGGTATCGCATTCAAAGAACTAGCTTCCTTCGTATTTCACTATCATAAGAAATACAAGTATTGGATTTCTGTAAATAAATTACATACAAAGAGACATTTAAATGTTACTTAAACTAAACAAAGAATAACATAAGAATAAATATGCTTTCCATTGCAATTTTATTCATTTCAAATAAGGATCTTTTTAAGATACTTCTGAGATCAACATTCTAAGAGAAATTTTTATATTCTTAATATTTTATAGAATCATTTTCGAATAACATCAACGTCACCTGGTCTGTACTGTATTTATAATCATCGGGAGTGTAGCACGTGCCTCTTAGTCCAATCTGCACAACTCTTTTGGGGTCTAATAGACCTTCTTCAAAAGAACGCCTGAAAGGAGTACCGTGGGCTATTTTGCAACCCATCATGGAGTCATTTACGTCGGCATGGGCATCAACATGAACCAATCCAACAGGACCGTATTTTTCCTGAAATAAAATGTTCAAGTTCTAATGACATAGCTTTTTAATAGCTAACACAAATGTGTTTTTTTTTTTCAAATTATCATTCATTTTACCTTAACGGCTTGCAAGATGGGGTAAGTAATGGTATGGTCACCACCTAAGGTCACCGGTTTGCAATCTTTGGCCACCACTTTTGATATGAAATCTTTGATATCTTTGACAGCTTGGCGAATATCATACATTGTGAATGGAATATCTCCTAAATCAGCAATTTGTAAGCGCGAAAATGGTTGATCTCCTGTAATTTAGATAAGAATAATTTAGATAAGTTCTTTTAGCCCTCATTTATACAAGAATGTTATACATATATGTTAATAACACAATTATTTATTTGAATTTTGGAAATTTCTTTTCAGATGTGGAAGGGTTTTTTTTATTACCAAATAATAAATGAGAAATTATTAAGAAAAAGGTTAGATATGAAAAGTTTTTCATAATTCATGGAACAAACTTGACGGTGTAACAAGGCGTACAACGTTGGTTGGGGTTGAATTAAAATTTTTTTTTTATCCTATTGCTCTTAGAAGACAAACGATGACCACTAGTGACGGACCTCATAATTTTGAACCACACTCCTGTGATAGGGAGGCTGCGGTAGCCCAGTGGTCAAGGTATTGGATCATGGCAGGCATGCCATGAGTTCGAGCCCATTCCCACTAAAGACCCGCAGTGTAGGGCAGCGATGCACGTTAAATCTGTCGAGAGCTCAAACGTCCATCCGTTGGTGTGGTGTGGTAGTTAGGAGAAGGGGTGCCAGCTCAGGTGTCATCCACGTCACTTTACCATGGTTCAAAATTACGTGGCTCATTGCCAAAAAAAAAACCCCTCGTGTAGCTGAATAGTGCGACGTTAATATTCACTCACTCACCCTGTGATAGGGAAGACACTCAAAATTTCAATACCACGGCAAGATAAGGATTTTGAGCCTCTGCGGATTTAATGGGTATCAGCTCCTCCACACGGCGGGATATTAGTAGTATCATGACTCGAAACAGTGGCGTAACGTACACCCCGCATCGCGAGGGAGCCCATGATTCTGACTGGCGGCAATTACGTATTTGGGGCCGTACGCTTGGGGCCCAAAACTGACTTTGTAGAGGGCCCTAATATTCTACGTTACGCCACTGACTCGACAGAAACAACGTCAAATACGAATTCATGACCGTGACCTAAAACATACTACAACAAGCATCACATTCCTCAGGAAAGTATAATCATGCCATTTTGTTCCAACTGATTATTTACATAAGAAATAGATATGAAAGGAAACACAAATTGTTTACTTAACAACTATATAGTAATGTTTATAATAATTGCTCAAAACTGCATCCACTAAAAGTAATACATTCCTGGCATGTTGATGGGAAAGACTGGTGTGTACTGTGTTTCAAAACTTTCTAAGTATTTATCGCATATTTGAGCGAGGGATGTTTTGTTGCCTATATCTCTATCAACATTGTGAAGTAATGCGGATGAATATCATTTTGAGAAACTATTAGATGAGAGTCGGGTATTACGGAAGACCATTTATATACATTTCTAAAAATAACTTTACTAGTTTTTGATCTAAATTTCCAAAACTATCATGGATCTATACTATGAACGATTGTATGGAATTATCACTTGTCAAAAAAATAATATTTATTTTGTTGTAATAAAAAAGTTATTTAAAAAATGATAAATGGAGAGTATTATGGAATAGTCGAATAATATGGAAAACCATTAGCTATTTAAAACTCCATTACCTTTTAAACGATTTTAAAAATAATTAAAGAGTTATTTTTAACTATAAAAATTATATTTTTTAAGAATAAGTTAAAATCATTTCTGTTTGGAATTTATTAACAAAATTCACTGTCCAGTACAGTCAAGGAAGCATTATATAGAAAACAAGCAGAAGCATTGAATCGAAATTTTCTGTCGGGGAATTTTCCGTTGTAGAAGACACACTCAGCGTCTTAGTTTTCTGATTCTTTGTTTGATGACATGTAGTCTGTGTTAAATGATACATCAGAATGAATTGTGTCGGGTATTATGAATATCTAGTATTCCACATTAATTTTTCCTTAAAGTTTGAAATAAAATTACGAATAAAAGTAATAATTGAATATAAATTACAGAAACAGATAAATAGTATTAAAATAAAGAAAAAGTTAATGAAGATAGTCGATAAATATACAATTTGTGATAAACTTTTCAAGGCGCCATTTATTCTGAATGACTAGCTCATATAAGTAAATTTACAACTAGAACAAACAAGTATTGTTTTCACTATATGACACAAATTGTTGTATAATTTAAAATTTAACAGCAATGACAAGAACAAGAAATATAGTTTAAATCAATTGTATTGTTCTTGTTTTTAAGAACAAGATTATAAGTTTTTTTTCCCTCAATGTTTAATTAGCACCAATAATATATTTTCATATTTCAATATTAATACAAATAATTTTTCATTGAATTCCTCATGAAATTTATACAAAACATACAATTCCATGTAGAAGCTTGCTATTTAAAAAATGCAATTCACGTCGGAGCAATTATGAATAATTACAATACTTTTCTGTTATCATACCTGTACTCGAATTGCATAGTCTTAAGAGTGATGATTCAGTTCTGATTTGTCGTGGTCCGAAGCGAGTACCTGGACGATTGGATGTACCTATATCCATTGGAATGCCTATAATTCCTACATCTAAACCTGAAAGAATTTCAACCAATGATAGAATCAATATTCTTATTTACAATATACATTCACGGCCTGTTTATATTAATTACACTCACTTCCAAAAGTTAAGCACGGAGAGGAAAATGCTAATTTCCTGAAGCCAATCAGAATTCAAGAGGATGCAATGCGCTGCAGAGGTAGATGGAAGTATGCACATATGTTAGGTAACAGCCAATCGTGCTTTCATGTCAAGAAATATGAAAAAAGGGCAGTCTTATAAGAAGCCAGTTTTATGAAGGGTTACAGAAGTTGATTGTAAGTGCTGATAGAAGGTGTTTAAAACTGTCGTACAATTTGTTTTCAAGACATACGTGTTTCTATGACTTCCAGAAAACGAATGGAAGATTCTGAGCGCGGGCGTGCTGTGGGGCGCATTGAAGCAGGACAGTCGATCACAGATGTTGCTCTTTTCTTCAGCGTTCATCATTCTGCAATTTCACGTTTATGGAAACAATTCCAAACCACACAGACAGTTGTCCGAAGGCCCGTAGGTGGTCCCCCAAGGGTTACAACCCCCGCGGAAGATCGATATATTGCTATTGTAGCCCAGCGGAATCGCAGAGCGAGTCCACACGTGTGGCATCTATGGTTACAGCATCCATTGGTAGGGCTATATCTGCAGCTACTGTACGCCGAAGATTACATATGAATAGACTGTATGCCCGGGTACCTCGAGTTTGTGTTCCTCTATCCGTCCAGTCAAGAGGGGCACGATTTAAGTGGTGCTGGGAACATGGCAATTGGACTGTGTCTGACTGGGGCAATGTTATGTTTACTGATGAGTCAAGATTTGCTCTGGAGCCAGATGACAAGCGTATAAGGATATGGTGCAAACAAGGAACACGCAATCAGCCTCAAAACATCATCGAACATGACGCATTCCGAGGCGGGAGTATTATGGTGTGGGCAGGGACCCCACCTGCACATCTTTAAACGGGGTTCTGTGACGGCTGTCCGGTATCGAGATGAAGTCCTAGAACCCTTTGCGAGATTGTACTCTGCAGCAGTTGGCCCTACTTTTGTTTTAATGGACGATAATGCACGTCCTTATAGAGCTGACATCGTCAATGACTACCTGGAGAGTGAAAGGATTGCGCGTATGGCGTGGCCAGCATATTCACCCGACCTTAATCCCATTGAAAATCTTTGGGAAGCTCTCGACCGTGCTGTATCTTCACGTTTCCTACCTCCAGCCACTCTTATTGAGCTGGAAACTGCTCTACAAGGCGATTGCTTAATTCTGCGGTGGTTGACCACCTAATTGAAAGTATGGTCAGAAGGTGTAAACTTTGCATACAGATGAGGGGGATCACATACTCTATTAATGTTCTTTTTTTCATTTTATGCTGTTTATTTTCACTTTATATATAATTCTGTTTAAGTCTCCAGTATGACATTATCCGATAACTTACAAAAATTTAATATTGTTTTCATTTCTGTATATAATTATTGATTTTGTTTTATGTATAAATATATATGCTACTTTACTGCCAAATTTTGTGTCAATCAAAGCAGTATTTGTTGATTTTTTTGCATTTTACATCTTCGTGCTTACCTTTTGGAAGTGAGTGTACATTAGCAATAGACAGTAAAACAAAAACAATATTATTTTTAAAAATTATTGAAAAATGCAGTGCCGATTTAAGCTCATTTCAGGCCCTGGGCGCAGAAGATCTACAAACTCCCTTGGCATAGCAGATCGTAATTTATAATCAGAAAATCTGGTTGTCCAGCTTATTCGGGCCCCTGCGCGTCCGGCCCAAGCGCGCAATGGATAAACCAGCACTGGTACAATGGTATAAAATCCTTTTTAGGTTTTGTTTTGTTACAAATAATGTCACATTTGAAATAAGTAGCAGTTGTTAGGAAGAAACAATGTAATTTCAAGACCATGAAAATGACATCTGTGACCTGGCATCTCAAAGCCCGATCTTCCACACGAAACCCCACGGAGACTTTTAAGCCCTATTAAACTTTCTGTACAGCTCCCAGTTTTCATTATTACAAGGAAATGATCTCCTTTATTTAAATTTATGTCTCTAAACAAAATAATTTTTTTTTCTAATTCATAATTCAAATTATTGAAGTGACTTGTATCAATTTAAATGATACAGATTAATAGTATATTGAAAAGTTTACGTAAAATTGAAATACAAGAAAATCAATAATTGAAAAACACGGTTCTTTTGTTTCAATATTTTAAGTAACAAAGCTAAGCATCCTTTAATATTTTCTTTGATTCTCTTCAGAACAACTCTGAATATATAATATATTTTTCTTTGTATATTTAATTAAAAGGCAAACTCATTATTTATTGCCTGAAATGCATACAAATCCTTCACAACTACTTTTGTTAATATATGAAATAGTTCTGAGCAGTTTTTAGAAATTTATTTTCATGGCTGAGAATATTAAAAAAATACAAGTTTGTCTTATTCAAAATAATATTCATAACTTACCTTCTGCTGAAGTCTGATGAGGCAATCTCATAAATGTGGGTATTCCGCCAGGTCGCGGCATGTCATTAGCAGATAAAGGTTGATTGAATTTAGAATTTTGTCGAACGAAATTCTTATAGAATCCATTATGGAGCACCCTTCTTATGGTAAACATTCTGAGCAGTAGCTTGCTTATGAATGCCGTTCAGGTTCAAGGCTGTATGAAACCAGTTTCCTTCTTCGTATCGCTGGCAAAAAATAAAAATAATATCGAGATAAAATAATTAAGAAAAATATAACTCCTTATCTTTCTTAGATGGCTTTAATCACGTGTCTACTTGATCCCGTTTTTTAAACTTGACCATAGAAACGTAAATATACAATCGAATTCGGATAAATTTTGAGAAAAAGTGATATTCGCAAACGCTGTACATAATTAAAACAATTTAAATGTTCGGCTAAAGTTATGTTTACTCAATTTCGCGGTCAATGGAAACTGAAATAAATATGTTCCAGACGATAATGACCGACAGTTTTTAAACTGATATGATTTTCTTCTAATTGGCCAACGATTTTTTTTAAAAAAAAGTTGAAGTTAAATTAATTTCATAAACTTATATCGAAAATTTTTATATTTTAAAAAATTAGTATAATAATGTAAAATTAAAAAAAATAAAGACTAAAAAGGATGTATTGAAATTAGCAATGTAATTAAAAAAATACTAATTCTGATTAAATTTCTTTTTATAAGAACACTTATTTAAAAATTAATTTGCGCATTCTAAATTAAATTTTTAAAAAATGACTATCGAAAACATGACGGAGACAAAATAGACATAATTTAGCAAGTTTAATTATGTTTATGCTCCCCACAGTTTGAGGAACGCTAGGTTAGAAAATTTTTTTTCACATGCAAGAGTTTTTTTTTATTTCCATTTTCAGAAAAACTAGACAATTGTTTATATTATGATAAATTGCTGACGTGAATTTGTTCGCTTTTATAGGATTGTAACTTAATCTTTTAGCCGTGGATCTGGAATTAGTCGCCAAAGCTGGAAATGGTATATCGAGTTAGTCGCCAAATCTTGAAATGGTATGTGGCATTAGTCGCCATATCTGGAAACGGTATAATGAATTAGTCGCCAAATCTGGAAATCGTTATTCCTGACGATCCTAATCAGGATATTGGAGCAAAATTATGAAATTGTATTGTCATCGGTCCTTGACAAGTGTGCAAAATTTCGAATTAATCTGACCTTTTAAAGCGGATAAAAATCGAGTTCAGAGACTCAGTTACATACAAGTGAAACTTATAAACGCGTGTTAAAAAAGGGAAAAAGAATCATGCCAAAAAGATTTATAGCTCCGGTATTATGAATCTCTGCACTGCAACATCCGCAATAAAAAAATTCGACAGTGCATAACTTAATGTGTTTTCTTTACAGACAATTTTCATATAATTTCCCACATTTAATAACGACCTACATGAACGAAATTTTAAATTAAAAAAAAAATCGTTATCTTTAGAAACAAAATCGATTAAAAGTGAAAATTCGGGAAATCTTTTTGCCTGCAGTAATTAAAAAAGCAGATTTTTTAATACTCTATAAAAAAAGATCACAGTATTCACAAATAGTTGTTCCGATATCCGTAAGTCCTTTTATAAAAAGGACAAAGACAAAAATATCTACAAATCCTTACTAATATTATAAACGTGAAAGTTTGTATGGATGTTTGTGTTACTCTTTCACGCAAAAACAACAGAATGGATTTTAATGAAACTTTACAATAATATAGCTTATACATCAGAATAACACATAGGCTATAATATATAAAGATATTGTGTGAAGTGTCCAAAATATAACGATAATTGTCAAGAGAGTAGGGAAAAAAATTTGTCATCTGCAAAAAAGCCCGCGACAGCATATATCTATCTTTTATGTGTGAAACAAAACTGCATTTTCTTTTGTCTACGCCAGGAACTGCGAAAGCTTGAAGAGGCAGAGTGTGAGGCTGATTACATTTTAACATAAAATAAATAGAACAAAAAGGAATCTGGAAGTGCAATATTAACGTATTACACTTCCACAGATATAAATTATTTATACTATTTTAAGCGTTCATTACACAAAATTTGTAGCAATGCGTTACTTTTGCTGAGCAGAGAACAGCTTAGGAAGGTGTTTTAAAAAATCGACCCACAAGGGAGTTACGGGGTCGCGTTATAAATAAACAAAATCCTTTTTATCAGCTATTAGACCTACAGATTTAAAATTTAACAAATATGATTTTTTGTTCAGCTGAAATATGCAAAAAGCTTTTTTTTTTTTGTTGTTGTTTGTTTAATTTGCAATTCAAGTAAAATTAACTCATTAAAAACTTCTTTATCCTTCAATCTGTATTGCTTAATTTTTTAATTCACCCGTGCGAAGAACGGGTATACCAGCTAGTGTAGAAGAAAATATGAAACTTATTTTATACCAGAAAAAGATGTATCAATTCAATAACTTGCACAATAAAGCAGACTTCAAAATATAAAATTTTCGAAGTAAAATTTGTTTCTTAAACTGTTCGTACAAAATGTAATTGCGAATTAATATTTTGGAACAAGTAATTTGGATTAAGTAATCGTTTTTTTATTTTTTAAACTATAAATTCATTTTATTTAAGCATTATAAAAGTCGATTTAATTTCACAAAACAATTAAAAAAACAAAACAAAACACGTACCTTTAAGTAGTCGAAATTTGTTTCATACACCGTACGTGAAGCGAAAGAAAGTGTTTGGTTTGAAACAGGCTGAAACAAAGTTGGAAATAATCCAAGAATTCTGCGTTTACTGTTTTTATGAAGTTCCTCAGCCAATGTTGACTTTCCTTGTTTTTCTCCTTCTCTCGGCTGTAAATGGCCGCTGTAATCTATTGGTCATGGTCACGGCCTCGTGGGCGGTGTTGTCGAGTCCTGATGCCACTGAAGACTCTCCCTATAGAGGGGATGATGCACGTTAAATCTATCGAGGTTCTCAAGCTGGTGTAGTGCGGAAGCGAGAAGAAAAGGGTGCCAGCTCAGGTGTCGACCTCGTCACTTGACAGCGATTCAAAATGATGAGGTTCATCGTATATTATTGAAATAATTATTTCAATTTCAAAGAGAAATGGAAAGTATTACCATGCGATATCATCTATCTAAATGACTTTGAAAACTAAATACATACTCTAAAACGAAAAAAAAAAGTGTCAAGAAATCCCATTTCAACGAAGTTTTCTTATAAATATCATGCAGATGATATTACATTATACCTTTCTTTCCATTCTATGATGATGCCGCAGCATTCAGATGCCTTTTTTTTGAGTAAGTGAATATTAACGTCGCACCATTTAGCTACTTCACGGCTTTTGGTGACGAATCTCCTAATTTTGAACCATGGTCAAGTGACGAGGACAACACCCGAGCTAGCACCACCATTCTCCGTTCCACGCCACACCAACGGGAGGACGTTCGAGCCTCGACGTATTTAACGTGCATCGGCCTCCTCTGCACTGCGGGTCTTCAGCGGAACAAGGCTCGAACTCATGACATGCCAGCCACGAGTCCGTTACCTTGACCACTAGGCTACCGCGGCCACACTTTTTAGGGAGAAAAAATTCTATAGTTCTAAGACATAAATACAAGTTCTAGTGAGGGAGTGTTTACTAATGTCGGACTATAAAGCAACACGAGGGGTATTGGTGACGGGCCTCGTAATTTTGAACCTCTGTCAAGTGAAAAGGACGACACCTGAAGAGAGGATGCGCCTGAGCTGGTATCCACGTCCTTAAACTTCCACACCATGCCAACAAGAGGATTTCGTCGCAACAGATTTAACGTGCATCAGCTCCTCTACACGTCGGGTCTTCAGTGGCACTAGGGCTCGAATTCGTTACTGCTGGCCATGAATTCGTGGCCATATAACCACGAGGCTACCATCATTTGAAACCAGATATGCAGCAGGATTTAAATAAATGTTGTAGTCAAAAATACTGCTAGATATTGTTGCTATTCGATAATGTTGAATATGTTTGAATCAAGGCAAAGTGATCGTTACAGTGGCTCTTGCAGCAGAAACAATTGAAAGCATAGTCTCAAAGAACAAGGTCTGAGCTGCTCGCATTGAAATGTGTATATGCAGAGGTGTGGAGCACATTTCCTCTTTAATCTCACCGATTAGTTACTTTCAGCTATAAATTGATTCCGCGTTTCACAAAAGTGTCTGGAAACATTAAGATAATGGTTGGTTGACCAACTTTTGCCCACCACCCCCCCCCCCCAAAAAAAACACCGGAGTTTTGATCAGGAAGGTCATTTTGCTTCATAGACTAATGCATTGGTTGCTATGCGTAGTTTTCTTAGAGCGGTGAAATACATTGAAAACTTCCCTCTCATCCCTTTATTATTCTTTTGATTTGTGGCATTCAAACATTCAATATGAATAATGTCCAATCATATAAGTGCAATCCTTCAAATCAATTATCTTCAGCATTTTGAGCACATTTTTAGACAGCTAGATCAATCTCAATTAGAATATGCTCGGGATGAAGTGAGCAGAAATATCCAAATGTCCCATGAGCTCAATTTATCAAAACAATAGAAGAGAATCCAGCAAGAAATGTTGCTGGGGAAAATCCACTTACCCACACACACAATGAATCAATGCCAAACCGAATAGCAATTAGCATAAGAACTAAAGGTGGGACAAAGTCTTATTGTAGGATTCCTTCTGTTAAGTTACATTTCTCCTGTCTAAAACCAATTCATTCATTAAAATCCATCAAATAGCAAACAAAAACCAATTGGGCAGATCATTCATTATGTTAACACCAATATTAAACTTTCTGTTGAGATTTTTTTTACAAAATTAAGATATTTTAAATGCATTCTTTAACAATTTATAAAAATATTAATTTCCTCCCCTTTGGTTATGCATGTTAGTTCAATGAGATTACATACAGCGGTTTCATCATTCTTATGAGAACATCTTGTACAACTATATACTTTTAAATATTGATTGTACTTTCTTAGAAATATCAGTATCCAAGGGAAATATATGTTGAATGAGAAAATGTAAATGTGTTAAAAATATTTTGAATAAGCCTTTAAATGCCAGTTTAAAATATCCAGTCACAGTAGTTAAGAATACTGAATTGATGTTAGATAATTTGATTTAAGAGTCAACTATTCATTCTATTACGGAAAATGTTACACCATTACATTGCTTTTCAATTAAGAATTTCAAAATAGAAATTGCATCACAAATTCAATCCGAATTCAGTTTCTTGTACTTTCCTAATTTATTTAAGTTTGTATAAAGATAAGACTTTATAAAACTAAAAATCTAACATCTGTATGCAAGACAGTATAGCTCTTAATCTATCAAAATAATTACTTTTCCAGAAAACTAAGACACTAGATTTTCCCCTATATAAAAATAAAATCCTTTACTTCAAGTTCAAATTTACAAAAGCTTGAGATATTTATATACTCAAGTTCAGACTGCATTTCTTAAACCCCTTTTTTGATAAGTTTATATATTAATGTCATTCCCTACTCAAATGTCAATTTTGATACATCTAATTAAAGTTCAATATTTATAATGCAGGAAAGGATTTCATAGTTTTAAAAATCAAAGAGGAACCTTCATAAATTAAAGTAAAACATGTATTCTTACTAAAACACATTCAATATTAATCTTTGTGTACAAAAAAAAATTTTCCCAATGGAAGATTTTAGAAAATTTTCCCTAAATAAATATATACTACATTACCAGAATAAAGTTTGTAAATTATGTTCTGGATTAAATTGCTAATATATCAAGAAGCTGAACTGACTAACACTAGACAAGTTAAGAATTCTCAAAACAATCCAACGGACAGAAGTATTTAATAAGTTAAAATTATATTCAAGAGCCTAAACATTAAATGAAAGATTTTATTCCAATAGAATCCAAAAAGTTTCTTTAGATCTCTTCAAAAATTAAATCTAAAGTAAATTTGACATTATAAAGTGCAATGTTTTGCACAATTACTAAAATAACTTAAAGAAAAAATTGTTCTTAATTTTCAGTTAAAGATGTTCCCATATGAAATTTTTTTTTAACCTTTGTTACGAGTATGGAAGACACTTCAGAGTTTTTCCTTCTATAACTTTGATTCCATGAAAATCTAGAATTAAATATTAAGTAGATATTTACAGGATTTAACATTTAATATAATAGTAATACAATAAAAAATCCAGCATCTCTTAATCCCACCTTCGTACCACCAAAAGAAATTGCCATTCTTAAGACATCCTATTAAATACAACCTTTTAGATATTAATTTTCAATAAAGTACATTCCAATTTCAATGGAATAACATTTGATTTTTCTCCCACATTGGCTCAACTAACATACACTTTAAGAATCCAGTCTGATATTTTTATCAGAAGTTATCAGATTAAAAAAATGCAATAAGCCCCTTCATCGAAAAGAAAGGCAAGAGAAATGCTTCGAGTTCAGTTCATTGGTTGCTATAATTTTTATACCAGCTTTGTTACATTAGTATTGTTAAAAATATACAACTCAATAATGTTAAGTTACAAATAAATAAGCACACACACATTGATTTTTAAATATTAATTGAATATATCACTTTTAAAAAGGACATAAGCAGTTATTTTCTCCCTAATCCTCAATGTTAACTTTAAAATGGCTAACAGAATGACTTTCACAACTTTTAAAGAGAATAAAATAAAGAAATGTAATTCACACACATTAGACAAATATATAAATAAAATAAAAATACTTTATTACAGTAAATAAGACATACATTTGGCAAACCAGAACTTCAAGACAATACAGAACCTTATATTTATGTAAAATGGAAACTTTAAGATATAAACTTATGTAAATAAAAGTTAACAAGAGACAGCTATTAATACACCAAGGGACTGAAAATATCCTCTCCCCTCCAACAAATATTATGACAAATAATACTTTCTGGCATTTTATAAGCAGTTCCAAGGATGTCAAAAGGCACTGTTTAAATTTGAACAACCAAATATATACATAAAAGAATTAACCCAAACAAGGTTTAAAATATTAGAGTTAAACTGGAAAAATTCCAATAGCTGTGCTATTATAATGCATTTGTTCTATGAAAGAAATAGTTCTTTGTTCAAGGTGTTTCAAACTGACGTGTAGCCTTTCTGACGACTTCGTCTTCGCCCAACAAGGTATGCAATAAGAACTAAAATAATTAGTGCAGCCAAAGTACAAGCTACAACAATAGGTATGACATCACTCACAACATCATCGGCTTCACATTCTTGGGCTGCAATAAATTAAGAGTTTAATAGAAGTACACATCCTTTATAAAAGTTACAATTCCTAAAATAAAGTACAATAACTTAAAATTTTGGATAATCAAATATATATATTATACAAAATAAGAATAAACTTTGTTTATAGAGTTTTAGAGCTTAAGTTATCTTATGAATATAGTCATTTAATTAACTTAAAAATATTCGACATTTGGTATCAACTGCATTTGTTTGAATTACATTTTATGCATTAAACCCAACTGCCTATTCTTTGATACCTAGATACACTTTTAAATATATATATAAGCATCTCTCAATTATATATTCCGATTAGTATTTAGACTATAAATCTAGTTTGTCATTAGAACAGGTTAGTTGTCTACTAATATACTTGAGCATAACTTTCACCAATCTGGGTTCCCTACTTTGTGTGTTGCAATTTATTACAGGGAACATCCAGAAAATACCAATATATATATATCCGACTCTGAAAGAGGTTAGTTACATTGAAAATAATAGGTTTCTCCCCACATGACAAATTTGAAGACTGCTCATTTAAAGTATTGGGCAGAAATCAGAACATTTGTTTAAATACCACAACACATTACTTTAACTGTTATAAAAAAAATGTTTAAAGTAAAATTAGTTTTACTTATTGTGTTTATAGTACAAATAATGAATTCAATATAGATAACCAAAATAGAAGACTTAATATAGTGGAATTTATTATAAAATTAGAGATTAAAATGACTCAAATAAAAAATCTTTAAAAGTTTAATGAACTTCAAAAGGCAGACTATCAAAAAATCCAGATAGCATTTTGACATTTAGTTTAGGTTTCAAAAGTTAATATGAATATCATGCCGTTTGTAGTAGTTAAATACAATTAAAGTTATCAGTCCAAAAACAAAGTACATATGCCTTTTATAAGAGAATACCTAAATATTTTTATGTTAGAAGAGTATTCAAATTTTATGACAACCCAGAAAAAGAAAAGTTATGAAATTTTTTTGTAGGCATTCAATTTCATTCATACACAGAAAGTATTGAACTAGTGTATTTAGTTAGTATTAAAAGACAAAAATCGATAGTTCAAAGGAAATTACAAGTCATAATATAGTTCCTTCTTTAAATGAATAAATTTACCTTATTCAATACTAAATTTAGATTCATCTGAAAAAACCTAGATTTCGAATCTTATGTATTTAATATTATAGAAAAAGAATGTAGAAGTCAATGATACAAGATTCAAAATTGACACAAGAGCAATATGCTGACAATTCATCCCCCCTCCCTAAAGAATCACTATGCTGCATGTGTGAATACTTCAATCCCTTCACAAGAGATTTAAGTTATTTAATATAAGATCTACTGGACCAAGACTCGACCTTTAAACCTTCTGGAAACTTAACAGAGAAGACTAACCTCTTTATTTTAAAGCAACAGAAGGGTGGCATGGGCGAAGTATGCGAGGAGAGTTCTCTTCACCTTAGGCATTAAAAAAAGACATACCATTATACCCTGCTAAAACAGACATGCATCAAGGATTAAGTTCTCCTTTTAGGTGTCCCTGGCCAATTGAAGCCCTTCATCATGAATCCTTTTCTTTCAGATTTTTAGATTCATGGAAATTATCTAGCAATAACCACTAAATGATCCTCATGCTACACGAGAAATAGATAAGGCCTTTTCTAAATTGGATCAAGAAACCAGTTGTGGCAACTACGAAAATATACAACCCAAAGTTTTAATATAAAGTGGCAAGCCATTGCATATCTTCAACTAGATAAGTCTATTCTAAAAAATATTAAATTTTAATTACATATTATAGAGATTTCAGAAAGAATAAATGAATTGTTTAACCCATTGTAGAAGTTGAAACTAAAATACTAGACTAAATCCCTCGAGTTTATTTCTTATAAGCTTGGGTTACTTTTTTAATATATATTTATTAATCAATATTTTTTAAAATGACTGCCTCCCCCAATAATCGAGAGAATCTGGTTCATATTCAGTAAATTTACGAAATGGTTAAGATTTAGAATTCATCGTTTTTTAAAATTTATACTATTCTACATTACAGGTTATAACCAATTTTGAACCGTAGTCAAGCAATAAGGATGACAACCGAGCTCTGTGGCACCCTACTCTTTAAACATCTACACTAAATAAAAATAAAGACCTTGTTGGATTTAATATGCATCAGGGTCCTTCAACACAACTAGTCTAATTTTAATCATTAAATAAAGTTTATATTACAGATTTTAATTAGCAAATAAAATACTAATATCTCGATTTACAGAATAATTCTCATTTTAACAGTGATCTGCAATTTTATTTAGTCAATTACCGAATATACCTTAACGTAATTAACAATAATGAAAATACCATATCTTGAAATATATTCTTTAATAAGATTTATATTTAATGCCCAGATATATACAAGATTCTTTATCTGATAAATATCTCTAAATACAATGTTGTCAAGAGCTAGTACCTCACTCTTATATAACTCTTATGCTATATCCATATAAAGACTTATTCTTGGTTAAATTAATGGATACGAGCTTTCACATACGGAAATCTTCAGAGGCTCTCATACTAGTGTCCTCGATTAAGGATTCGAAATTTTTTATTCTAGCTAGACATGTATCATAATGTTTTATGTCCTATTCCAATTTGATGCAATTGTAATATCTCCCTATAGAAACTGAACAGCAATTACATTAACAACTTCGATTTCTTCTAGAAGTAATATTTAAAATTATTTGCCTCTTACAAGTACTGGTTAATTATAAAGCTTCCTATTGATCATTGCTGTATTTTGAAAAAGTCGAGTTTACATCTTTCATATATTTATATAATTAAATTCAATTATATAATATTTACATTAAAGTGACATTAAACTGCATTCTATTAAAATATGCAAAATTCTTTATACTAGCATAAAATTACACTAATAGTAATCATAATACCTTTAGAATAGTTTATTCATAACAATATGTAATATATTGAAAATTCTCTAGATCATTAATTATATCTGAACTTGATATTCTTATCAAATACACATGTTTCAATATGCATTAAAAATAAAAATGTGTGTGGCCAATTTATATATTTCACCTTAGATACAACTTTCATGTAATTAAATAAACTTTAAAATTTCATATTAAAACTAATATATTACAGTTTAATTATACCACGCTTTATAATCAAGAATTATTTCCAGAATAAATAAAAGACATTACCAGTATTAAAGCCATCTTCCTTTGCAGTTCCAAATGCTTGGATTTGTATCTTATAGATCTCCAAGGTTGCATTGCCCATAACAACAGTATCAGTACTTCGGCATAAATATGAATGTCCAGATTTAACTTCAAATAATTGGGTATCATTGTAAAATAGTTCTGTAAAGAATAAAGAGCATCAATTAAAATATTCTCAGTAAATTTCAGAGAACTAGCACATTCTTGTATTTTACTTGTTTTAACTAACTTTTTACTTTTAAGTTTTAAGATTTAAAAATACTTTAAAAAATAAAACCAGCCATAAGAGAAGAATTATTAACTCTAAATTTCTGTTCTAAACAGATTTCAAAATTAGTTTTTATTCATATGTCACATAATAACTTATCGTATTTTTAACAAACTACAACCTTTAACCTCATAATTTTTTTTAATATATTTAGGTTGATAAAACATTTAAATTGATAAAAGTCCTTTAAACTACATAAATCTTTAAAACCAAGAGCTGAACTGCAATAAATTACACGTCAAGGATAACTGGTCAAGATAATATAACAAAATCAAAAAGACTATACTTTATAATATATTAATAATTAAGTTTACAATATACTATAATAAGAGATACTCTAGAAGCTCTTTCTATATTGATACAGAATTTGTATAGTTTAAATAATATAGGTAATTCAAGACAAGATTTGTTCAAGATTTATAAATAGTATTTTTAAAATAAACTTGAATTATAAGAATATTTACCTCTGCTCTTGGACAAATCATATTCAAAGGTTATATTTTTCACAAAAGTATTTTTAGAATCCTTTTCAAAAATGAAAGTCAAAATATAATTTTTATAAGACAATACTAATGTTTGTGTAACATTTGAAACATTGCAGTTACTACCATCACTAGAAGCATTTGGAGATAGAGCAAAAGTTTCAGTTACAGCCTATAAAAGAAAAACTAGTTTATATACATCACAATTATAGTACAAGCTTAAAAAAAATTAAGCATTAACTTACATTTCTTGACAATGACTTCATATAAAATTCCCCATTTTAAATTGATTTACATAAATGTTAACAGGAATATATAAGGTTTAAAAAATAAAGTTATAATTTAATAGTATAGATAGACTATTAATGTTTCAATTTTTAATATAATATAAAACTTTAAAATTTAATCATTAAATAAAAATAAAAAGATTTTTTCTCTCTCTCTCTCCCCCCCAAGTAAATATAACATCACACTTTAATTTAGAAATAAAATAGCTTCCTCTAAAATAACATTCTTAAATCTACAGAATCAATTCTTTATAGAATTCTAAAAATAAAAGTCAAATTGAGAACTCTATATAATTTCTTAAATTATAAGATTCACCTTACTAGGTTATTAAGAAAATCATTAAAGTAATTTAAAATAAAAAGCAAACTTACACCTAAAGTTACCATAAAACCTATTTGCATTTTAGCTCTAATACATGTCACATTTCCATCAGTGACATTCCATGAACCTTCATCTGGATGTGGTTTGGGAGCAACAGTTGTAACTGGAACAGGAGTGGTTGTAGAAGGGATCGTAGTTGTAGGTTGTAACGACGAGGTAGTAGTAGGGATTTCTGTAGTGGTATCAGGTTTTGTGCTCAATGTTGTAGTAGGCAGATCCGTTACCGTAGTTTCATTGGAGGAGACATATCCAATAGCTTAAGATATTAAGCATAAATATCAGTCCTAGCATGAACTTCACGATAGATAGAATTGTCATACAAACAATTTTCGCAATATGCTTAATTTATCAAATTTTAAGAAAAAAATCCATAAACAAGCTTAATCCAATTTAATTTTCTAGTTACATTAAGTAAATACAAATTTCCAAAATATTTAGCAGAATCATTTAAAAGGTTGTTTTGTACTTTTAAGTCTAAAAAATATATATATCACTTAGTTCAAATGCATTATGTTTTACTCTTAGGAATATTAAGTCAATACAAGTAACCTAGGAGACTTAAAATCTTTAGTTCACAATTCTTCAAGCTAATCAGATAATAAATCAGCAATCTTGGATAATATTTAAGTATATTTCCCTCATTCATGTTATTTTAAAACCAAGATTAGATGTACCTTCCTTAAACCACAACTATACAGAAGTTGTAATTTAATCCAATAAAATTTTCAAATGAAATTCAGATATATTAAGTAAATATTCAGATAATACACCTTAAATAAATTCTAGTCAAAATGTATATTAAAAGTTAAACGATCTATTTACCAGATTGTTAATACAATTTTTGCATGTCAGAATTGGTACTCGAATAGTTTTATAAGATCACCCATGTACAAATGAAAGATTAACAGCTATGCAATAATTACGTCTTAAACTTGCGTTATCTGCACAACTACTCGAGACAAAAATTTGGCACTTTCTCGTAATGACACCAAAAACATGCATAAATAAAAAGACACTTGCCGTTTGTTTTACTAAATTACTACTGAAACTGTACATAAAACAAAAAAATGGTTGCATTTGGCAAAACTTCCTCTGGTGCCAATAACAACCAAAAGGTAATGTTACTAGTGTCTGACCAATGAAACAATTTCAAAGCTATAAACTTATGTCCCCCTCCACGAGTTTAAATACATCTCAATTCTGTACAACATTACAGCAAATTATGAAGATTTAGACGCATCTTTAGGGGGGGAAAAACCCCACCAAGTTAAATATTAAAGCTTAAATGACAATTTCTTGTAAAGTCATACAAAATACTCCTAACTATATAGTTCGTATTTAAGATTCTTTTTTTAAAAAAGTATACTTTATACTGCAGTATGGATTTCAAATACAAATTCAAGAGAATTTTAGTGTTAGAAGTATACAAAAGCGAATTAAAGTAAACATTTAATACAAATTGTCCCCGACTATGAATAGGCCACCGAGTAGAAAATAAAACTACTGGTTTGATATTAATATCTTCAGGAGACAAATATTTATACACAATATTTATATAAATGGTTTAAAAATTAACTTACCCACAAAAAGGAATAGAAGAAAAACTGTCTTGCTAATAAAATTCATTTTTATAACTTCCTAGTCCTAAAAATTAATCGAAGAATTAGGTTATTGCATACAACGAAAATTCAATTATTAAAAACACATGACAAAGTAACACTCTAACACAGCTTAAAATATTTTTAATAAAAAAATATTAAGGAAAGATTCTCCTCACAGTGGCTTTCTGAACGCATGTGAAAGAAACTACAAGTGCTACGAATTACCACAGCAGCCTTTTAACCATTCCTTCCAGATTACGGTACCTGTCTGCTATCACATACACATGCAAACAAAGTAACTGTGACGTAACAATCATGAGGTAGGACAGGTAAAAACCACTTATTTAGTTATTGAAATTGCTTTAATTTTAACGTGAAAATTTTTAACGCAATGTGCATTTTAAATAACTTAGTTTCATCTTTATTGTAAACACTTTGGGTTTCTGCTTTTCCCCAATTCGGTTATCCTTTACACCGGGTCAGCTTTCCTCATAAAATACTTTGGGGTAATTATCTTGTTTTGTGTGTTCTTTTTGATCCCAGATATTTTTTTTAAATCCGAGATGCTACTTGTAAACTTACGAAATGTTCTTTTATGCTAATATCGAAGGGATACAACTTTCTTAAGCCGTGGGTTATTTATCATACTTTTTCATGCAAATAAAATTCGCAAAATACGCTTGGAAGATGTTCGAGGCCATTTCTTCAGATGATGGCAGTACACTTTTAAATAATGCAGTCTCTTTCTCAGCCATATTTCCCTTATGACAAAAATAAATCTGTTAAAATATCACATGTTTTTAGAATTAGAAAGATCACTTAAAATATTGGTCATCATTTGGTTTTGTATAATTAAACTATTTTTTATTAGTTTTTTTTTTAAATTTTTTTTATCTATTTTATTCAGCATATCTAAAGTTTATTGCTGTAAAAATTGAAGGCTTCGTGAATTTTTGAAAATTAATTTTTTTTTATTTATTCGAGAACTTTATTATGTTATCAGTGGCGTAACGTTCGGCCCCCTCAAGCCCAGAATTCTGGGGGTCCAAAGCCTGGTGGTATAGTTTTGCACTCTTTGAAAGATCCATCTTGGGGCCCAAAGCTTGACTTTGCAGGGAGACTAATATTCTCCGTTATGCCCCAATATGTTATTTATCTTCATTAGAAGGTATTTCTTACCGGTTTGTTCATCCTATTTTTTTAAAATTTATTTCTCTACGTTCATTCTTGAACTTAAAGCTGATGGAACATGATTCTGCTATTAGGGAAATAATAAAAATATTTGCTTTCATAATTTAAAACATTCGTCTTTCTTTTTTTGGCAAATAATTACAGGAGAACGATTGTTTGAAATAGAAGATAGACACAAGAGTTCCACTTTTATCTTTTTTTTTTAAAAAGAACTCATTGATTACAGGTTTATAATAACATAACATGAGGAAAATGTTTGCACTGTTTGATCTAGGGTACATGTATGAAAAACGTATTTGGATATGCTTTAAAAAGCAGAAATTTCAGTTTGAGTATGTTCAATTAATTTTAAAAAGTATTATTTGCTATAGAAATCAGAAAATAATAGATCATTTTTGGTTTAAAAGTACCAAAAAAGAGAAACAAAATTAACAATTCAAACCATAAATTTCAAATGATCTCCTTATTTTACATCATTTAACGAAACTGAATTTGTTCAAAACAACATGTACATATTTTTTAGCTGTATTTTGTAATAATTATTTAAACAGATGAACCATGAAATTGATAATTATCTAGAACCCATTGGGAAAATGTTCCAATTTCCCAGTATGGATTGTTTAAAGTAATAGTAAGGTATTTCTCAATTTCACTACGGCGAATGTTCAAAATAATATTGAAATAAGAATTCACAGATTGAAAAAAAGACAGTCGTATACAATAAAGTAGTTAAAAGTTTTTGAAGTGATAACTTCTTTAGGCGCGTGTTTTGCTGTTGAGGGAAATTGAATGAAGGGTTTTAAGAAGCCAAGCACCTCGGGTTTGCAACGCTCGTAGCAATGGAACGGAATTTTCCATTACAATGTAAAGTACTTCAACAAAAAAAGACTTGATGAACAACAACGACAAAATTTGGCGTCGAAAATCGGTTTTCGCCAAACTGGAGCTTCATGACGTTGCTCTATTGACCGTATTAATTAACTTTGTTTAAAAAATAAATGCTTTTAACATATGTGATTAACTCAGTGCTTCTCAAACTTTCTCTACTGACGACCCAATTTTCAATCATAATTTTTATCGCGCCCCCCTTATATAATAATAATGTATTGAATGTAATAATAATGCACTTTGGCGCTAACGCTATAATACGATCTTAATTACAAACCGTACAAATTAACAAGATAAGTAAATTTTGTATATGTTACTTTTAAGTATTATATATTTTAAACAAATTACTTTAAAGTATTAGGATTATTATTATGTAATTTTTTCTTTCACTAATTTTAAAATTGGAGCAGATTGCAAAATGAATTTAATTAAAGATTTATTTCCTCCATCATCCATTTCTAAAAGTACAAATGACATTAGAACAAGTAATATATAAAAAAAAAATTTAAGTCAGTTTCTACTTAGGTCAACAAAGTAAAAATTATTTTAGTTACTTTTTATGAAATAGTCACAATTAATATAAATATGTGTATACATATGACAGAATCTCAATATTAAGTGACAAAACGGAAAGCTATTTTCCTTGCAATTTTTCATTTTCCTTTCTATATATTCCAAAATTAAATTTAATTATTCTAATAAAATAATATAGTAAAAAAGAAACCCCATTCTCAGGAATTAGGCCATCTCAGGTGGGATTCGAACCCATGATCTTTGGATTAGAAGTCCATTGAGCTACAGGGACACAACGAACGATTTTTCTTTCTATATATACTGTTGGACTATTATTTTTTTTACTATTTACTCATTTTTTAATTTAATTGATGAATTAATATTTGAAAAAACTGTATTAACATCAAGTGCCATCCATTACAAGTTTAAAAAAATGTATTTGAACTGGAATGGATGAATAGAAAGTATTTTATTAACGATTGAAAATTTGAACAAGATATATATAAGGAGAGAGTGAACTAATAGTAGGAATTGAAAAAAAGTCTAGTCTGTGTTGCTTTCGTTCATATCCATCACATCTGACATTCTCGCGAACGTCTGCGTGAGTCTGGCCAAACTATTGGACGTCTAAACAAAACATGTAAAAATGCTGTACCTCGTACAATTTAAGTCGGTTGAGATCGTAAGTTTGGAGACAATTTTGCCAAAGAGTTGCAGTTCATACCTCTATCAAATGATACTGTTGCCCGTCGAAATGAGGATATAGCTGAAGATGTAGAGCAATAGCCTTTCGGTAAGTTGCATGATAAATTGTTTTCAATTCAGCTTGACGAGGCAACAGATAGCAATTAAGATGCTCCTTTCATTGCGTATGTTCGATTTTGGGATGATATGTCAGCAGTTGAAGAACTACTTTTCTAAATCAATAAAACTTATAGAGCAACAGCATTATTTGATATTTTAAATGATTTTATACACGAGGTAAACATAGAGTGGAAAAATTGTGTCGGAATATATACTGATGGTGCTCGTACAATGTGGAAGATTTAAAGGTATACAGGGACTTGTGAAACAAAAAACTCCACTATGCATCTGGGCACGTTGTATGATCCACAGAGAAGCTCTGACTTCCAAAGAAATGAGTCCTGCTGACGACAGTTATGACTGTAGTAAATTACATAAAAACGAGACCCCCTGAAATCAAGAATCTTCTATGGACTTTGCAAAGACATGGGTGCAGTACATTTATTGTTTATTGTGAGACAAGATGGTTATCCCGCGGGAAATTATTGCAACGTGTTTATGAAATAAGAAATAAAATTGCCATTTCTCTAGAAGAGGAAAACCCACCGGAAGATAAGAAATTTCAAGATGGCTTATTTGTCATGAAGTTGAGCTACTTGTCGATGTATTCGAGAAATTAAATACCTTGAATCTTCAAATTCAAGGATCAAATGTACGTATGTTTGACACGAGTGATAAAATTAATACTTTTGTAGACAATTAGAATTATGGAACCGAAATTTAAAGCAAAAAAAAACACTAAAAATGTTTGAAAATGCGGATGTGTTTAAACTTACAAAGCTGAAGAACAATACGTGGAAGTTGTTTTTAAAACTATTGAATACCATTTAGCCATGTTGGCAAAGAATCTTAAAAAAATATTTTTTTGCTGAGGACAACTTGATAGCAAGTTATGAGTGGGTTAGAGATCCATTTTAAAATACCCCAGAAGGACTCTAAGCTACCGAAGAAAAAATCTTTATAGATTTCACATCCACAGTGGCGAAATTAAAAGGCAACTTTGTAATAAATCACTAGTTCAACTTTGGGTAGAGGTAGATGATAAATTTTCTTCACTGAAAACAAAAGCATTTAGTGTACGATTACCATTTTTAACATCCTACCTTTGTTAAAACGGATTTTCTGTGGTGGCTGCTTCGAAGACAAAATATAGATCTCAGCTAAATATAGAAAAATAACTAACAGAGTGTCAATTTCTAAAATCAAGCCTTCCTGTGAAAAACTTTGCTCTGCAAGACAAGCCCATGGAAATCACTAATAATTATTAAACTTTTTCTTAATTTAGTATTAATAAATTAGTTATAAAATACATTTTGCAGTACTGATAGATTTATAAGTATACTGGCTGAAGTACCCGCTCTTCACAAGAGTTTATTTTTTTTAAAAAGTAATATATTATTCTTGATACAATAGCTTAATTGTAAGGAGAGTAAAACCAAGTGAGTGACAATCAATACAAAAATGTAAAATGATTTTTTTTAAATGAATCCTCATATTATAAATAGTTTTAAAGGAACTGCAATTTTAAGCCTCACAGAATTAGCATTTAGAATTAATGTTGAATAATGAAAAAGAATGTAAAATTCCGATGAAAAATAATTGTGTAATTCTTAATATTTAAAGCGAGAAAATTTCAAAATGTTTTCGCCTGGGAGCAGGCGCGCAATCGATTCTAACGTTAATGATCGCGTGGGGTGACTCAGTCACCCTAATCCTTTTTTTATAATTACTTTTATTAAACACGATAAAAATCACAATTCCAGTGAATAATTTAATTGAGAGAAAATATACTTACCTACTTCCAAGAACTTTTCAATTTTTCTTTGATAATTACAGAAAAAATCCAATAAAACTGAACTAAATTGTTTAAAATGTACGTGACTAATAAAGGACATAAATCACGGACACTTTTCGCTAACATTACAGGAATGTTATTTGCAAGCAAAACTGTCATATTTTGTTCACGTTATTGTAGTTTTGCAGTCGTTTAATGATTAACAAATATCCTGTTGAACTTTTTCTTGCTTGTGTCTTTTTGACAGGGCGAATTGTGTCTTACGGTACATTTATGCGGTACATATCTTTTGATGGAGTTTTTTAAGTAGCAATTGAAAATTTTCCTTTCGTTTCATGTTCATCGCTGTTCTCAAATTTACTTTCGCTATCATGATTAATATGCATTTTTCAGCAGGTTTTCCCCTTGCTTGATCAGTTTCAACTTCCTTCAATAGAGATCACATTTACCCATTTCTTTTTTTATATTCCGCTCATTTACATTTATAAACCATAAGAAGTCGTACAACACAACAATCAAAACTTCTCAGTTGTTTATAGGGGAAAGTGTAGTGTGTTCATAGAATATATTTTTGAACAAAAGTGGTAGAGCCGGGAACTCGATCAAAACAAGTACCATAAGATTGTAAAAAAACGTTTGCCACACTCCCAAAAATGAGGGAGATATGTGACAAATTCATTTTAGTTCCCATTAAGACTGTCATATAGGAGGATATTCTATGTCAAGGTTTCTGGTAATAAATAAACAGTTTTCCCATAATTAAAGATTTCGTGATCCTAGGGTGACTCAGAGCCTCACGCGACCGATCCCGGGTTAAAAGTATATTCATTATAAAAATAGGGATATCAGTTCTAAAAAAGGATTGTGTAAAACATTTTTCATTATGCATTATATGTTTCAGAATACTCATAAAAATAAACCTTGGCCAAACAATCCTTCAAAATGCTCAATATGCTTATCCATGTATCATAAAACACTTTCACATGGAAAAACCAGCAACAGAAATATATTATTTACAATTTCCCTAAAAGAAAAGGGGACAGAGCTAACCATACCAGTAAGAGTTTGAAGGTCAAACAGATGTTTAGCAAAAGTAGTACTTTAGGTTGAAAGAAACGTAATTAAAAAATTTTTCTTCGTGGGATTACAGCAAAGCAAATAAAATGTTTTTTTTTTTTTTAATTTGGTTGTAGGATCAAAGATAACTAATGAGCGTTTGAAGTGGAAGCTTTTTTTTATGACGTAATATCGCCAGATGATATATATAAATTATATCAATGTAAATGTGTATTTTTTTTTATTTCGTCAGAAAGTATTTTGTTTTACTTCATTCCAGTAAATTAATTTTTTTAAAACTTTTATTTTCGAAATGCTCGTGTCCCCCTAGGGGGCGCACCTCACAGTTTGAGAAACGCTGGATTAACTTGATTATCACATGTTATTATTAGAATCTCAATTTCTACAATGTTTTAAATTTTTTACAGATTTCTATGGACTTTCTTGGATTTAAAGTTCAAAAAAAAAAAAAAAAAAGAGTTACAACTATTTTTTTAAGTAGATTGGTACATTGTATAACTTTCTCAACACTGCCAAGTTAGACTAAGATAGAATATTGTAAAGCTTCTTTAAAAATTTATAAAATTTCGTAATTTTGAAAAATTTCTATTTTGCTGCTTTTTTGCACATAAAATATTTTTAAAAATGGCACTTTTCCATTTCAAGGAGCCATAAAAAGGCAACGAAAAAAATTGCTAAACCCACCAAAGGCCTGTAATAATTAATTGTAATAAGCCTACGACAGAATTGACCAGTTTGAGGTTTATGGAGCATGTGCAGAAAGACAACTTTCGGATACACATTACAACTGATATTTTTCTTTAATTTTAAAAAAGCGATTTAGAGTGAAAAACTTAAAGAATATAAGAATATTCTGAAATGTTTTCATCAGATAGTATTATTTACATTTTCAATCTTTTTTTGTACAGTGAATGCAAACAAGTGTCTAGGTTTTCGCTTCTATACATAATAATAAAGAATAAATAATTTTATATGAGAGACAATACTAATATCCCCTAGTTTTTTTATTCCCCTAACTAATCCCTGAAATAACATTACAAAATTTAAAGTCATCACTTCCATCATGTGGTCATAAGCACACACACTCTTTTTTTTTTTATTCTTCATATTATCGGCGAAAAATAGTGTTACAATTGTTTTTATATTGATTTACAATTCCTTGAGACAAACTTATCATTTCCTGAATTGTGTTAAAATTTATATTAGATCAACATTTTTAGATTAACTGTGGCAACTGTAATTTTTTTATACTCTTATTCCACACACATTAGTTTAAATATTTAAATTTAACCAATAGTTTCCAAGAATAATATAATAAATCATGTAATGTAAATTGAAATTGAGAAATTTAAACCGTTTATAAAATTTTGGGTGTTATATCTAATTTTAAATATCAATTGTTTATAATTTGAATTGAATTCTCACTCTATAATATACTTAATCATTAAAAAATATTAAACACTTCTTTATACATAAATTAATTTATAGTGTTATATATAAATTCTAAATAGCTTTAATACTTAATTTTATATATACAGTGGACCAGAAAAGTGTTCGTACACTTGCAATTTCCAATAAAATTTAATGTTTTCGACTAATAAAAATTAACATATTGGAATTGTAATTTTTTTTATGATATCTGCAACTTGTTCTTAATGGAATCACGTAATCAATTTTTTAAAAAGAGTATAACTGTTTTTGTTTTAAATTAATAATCCAAAAGCTGCTAAAAATTATGTTACAAAAATCTTCGTACACTTAACAAAAATCTCAACATGTAGCTTTAAATATTGTATATTTTTCTTAAATTAGTTTTTAGTAGGATATATTTTAGTGTACACAACAACTTTTAAGGTATTCGACTACTTTCGGAACCGTGATTTTGCAAAAGCGTATAAATGATATAACAAATGACGAGCGTATTTATGATATTTAGTGTCACTTAGATTAGAAAATGTATATAAAATTGTTTTAAGAATATTATTACAATAAAAAATTATTTAAGTACAATATTTTGACAAAAAATGAACATAGAATGACCCATTTTCAAAATATTCTCCTGTTGTGAAAAATGCTTCTATTATAATAATATTTTGCCTGTATATAGGTCAGACCTCTGTACAGAGGCGCAACTAGAATTTTTGAAATATATAACTTAGAAGTGGGTTTATCCTTGTTTTACGACAACAGAGGAGAGAAATTTTAAGAAAAAAACGCCGATAATTATTTCAATTGGTTGTAACTTAAAATAATGAGAATTTTTCAAAAAAAAAAATAGTCCAGACTCTCTGGAGAAGTCTTTACTTTATATAAGCACACACAAAATATTATTATTTTAGAAGAATATTTTATAAAGGGAGAACATTTTGAAAAAAAAAGGTTATTCTAAGTTAATTTATTTGCCAAAATATTGTATTTAAATAATTTTCTTTGTCCAAATGTCCTTAAAACAATTTTTTACATGCATTCTAATCTAAATGACACTAAATATCATGAAAATTATCCATTTATGCGCTATTTTAAAATCACGGTTCCGAACGTAGTCGGATACCTTAAGCGTCTTGGTATAGATTTAATCAGTTTTTTGTAATTTCTGCATCGATTTTCCTTCATTCTTCTGTGATTATTCTTTTTACTTCACATTATGCGTTTATAAGTCATGTTTTCTTTTCTTTTTTTTTAAAATCAAAATCTCATTAAATATGATGTACTGGGCTAAATAAAGTGATTGAGGAGAATTTGAGGAGTTTTCAGAATTTGGGAACAGTTATAGAGATACCAGCGACGTACAGTGAGAGCAGTGCACTTGGCGTCATCTCCTGTGAAAAAATGAAGTCGTCTCCAATATCTAGATTCTGGGCGGATAATTTAAAATTTCTCCTTAAAATATTTAAATAGAGCTTATGATTCACAATACCATCAAAAAATACCAAATTGCTTAATTCCGAAGCTGTGATTTACACCCCTACGCAAGAACACTTCCACCTCCATGGTTTATTGATCCAACTAAATTCTTGGGATTAAGTTTCAGAAAATTCAAAATTGACAGGAAATTGATTGGGATGACAGAGAGTTCAACATTTTTGGTTCTGAAGGGCATATAATAGCTTGTAAAGGAAAAAATGAGGAGTTTAATCCCATGAGTTTATGTGGAACAAGAACTCCACCTCCATGCTACAGCATGGAAGTGAAGGTATTCTTGCTTGGGGGTGTAAATTGGCTTCAGAATTAGTCAATTTGGTATTTTTTGATGGTATTGTGAATCATGAGCTCTATTTAAATATTTTAAAGAGAAATTTTAAATTATCCGCCCAAAATTTAGATATTATAGATGACTTCATTTTTTAACAGGATAATGACGCCAAGCGAACTGTTCTCAATGTACGCCACTGGTGTCTCTATAACTGTCCCCAAATTATGAAAACACCTTCTCTATACTTTATTTAGCCCAGTAGAACTTATTTGATGAGATTTTGATGTAAAAAAAAAAAGAAAACATGACATGTAAACACATAATGTGAAGTAAAAACAATAATCAGAGAAGAATGAAGGAAAATGAAAGCAGAAATTACAAAAAACTGATTAAATCTATACCAAGACGCTTAAAAGTTGTTGTGGACACTAAAAGATATCCTACTAAGTACTAAATTAAGAAAGAAATACAATATTTAAAGCTAATTTGAAATTTTTGTTAAGTGTACGAAGACTTTTGTGGCGTAATTTTTTGGTAGCTTTTTGATTATTAATTTTTTAAAAAAATACTTATAAAATTTTCAAAAAATTAATTATGTCATTCTATTAAGAATATGTTGTGGATATTTACAATTCTAATTTATTAGTTTTTATTAGTCGAAAACATTACATTTTATAAGAAATTGCAAGTGTACGAACACTTTTGTGGCCCACTGTATATCTAAAACATTTACTGCTATGCAGTGCAAAATGAATGTTTTAATAGTTAATAAAGAGTTTGAGTAGTTTGTAATTAGTTTTATTATTTTCTCAAAAATCACAAGTCAAAATTATTTGACGGCACGTCTATACCCCACTAAATATTTTTTTTTAGAAAAAATGGCACTTTTATCCAAAAAGGTTCGCCACCTCTGATCTAGGATGATCTTTAAGGCTTGTATAAAAACATAGATTATACTCTTGATCTTGGTTTTATTTTAAATTTCATACAAAGTTCTATATTTTTCTGCATATGGATTTTTATTCATAATTGGTTGTAAAATTTGCAATACATAGTCACGTTTAATTACTTTTACACATTCATGCAAACCCCTCACCATCACCATAAATGTAACTATTATTCTCGTGTGTAAGACAAATAAATAAATTTATTACATGATCAAGAAATGTAACAAAACTTTTGATTTCATCAATATTAATGTTAACGTAGCAGTAACTATAAATTTATTATTTTGAGCATCGTTGAGCTTTGAAAGGTTAAATTTTGAAGCAATAGAATATTCAGTGAAAATTAGTAATCAATTTATTTATCATTTAAATAAATAATATTTTTGAAATGAATGAATGAATACTTCATACATTAAACAAAGAAATCCTTAAAATAACGAATCTATCTTTTATGAAGATCAATGTTTTAGAATGTAAATATCTGTTACACACGTATTTACGAATGGATTTTGCATGTTAAATGAAGCGAAATGAAATATTTTATTGTTATGATTAAAAAAAATGATTTTTCTGTCATATTCTATTTTCAGATAGCTCATTGGCAGTTGAACAATAGTAACAAAAAAGTCTTTACTTAAAACTACATAAGTTGATCGTACTTTAGAAATAATTTCGCTGTTTGTTTTTAACTGCTCTAATAAGTATGAAAAGAGAGATGAAAAGAAATATTGTGTGTATGTGTTTGAGGGAGCAGATGATGATAATAATTTAATTCTATCTAACCTAAAGCCTATCAGAATTTTATAAGTATACTTCATATTTCTCTCTAAGACATTATTCATTTAATTTAAACTTAGCTAGGTAAAACTTTAACAAAACAAATAAAAAAAGCTACAAAAATTAATTTACACGTCGTGTTATTGCTGCTAATGCCACCTGATCGGAAGTGACAGATCGAGGCCAGTGAAACTTTTCGTGGCAAGGGGCTGTCGTTAGCCTTAGCTTTGAGCACTATGCAGGTGACAGTACGATTTGACTCGGTTCCACCCCAAACTTAAGGGAGAACACATTGAGAGGTGGTCGAGGGGTCTCTCACCTCTCTTTCCCTTCCTTCAACCGCACAAGATGACTTGCGGTTCGACAAATACTTAGAATGCTCCTAGGCCGCGCTGCACACCATACATTTACAAACATCAATGCCATCCCCGGGATTCGAACCCACGCTTTAAGGCACTACAGTCAGCGTCACTAACCACAATACCGGATGTGCTGCTGAAATAATGTATAACTAACTGAATGTTTTGAATTAATTCAATATATACTGCGGAGTCACAACACCAAGAACGACTTATATTAGATAAACGAAATTTTGTAGTCGTATTTAAACATCTAAAAGATGACACCGATTCAAATTCCGCGCTTAAATGTGGCGCTAGTAGTGTCTCTCAGAACTTGCAAATCAGGGTTGCTTTTTAAATGCATGCTGTAAAGTTCGTGATAGTTACTTGTCTGTGAAATTTAACGTATTGAGAGTTGATGTTAGCCAAGAATGCCTTTAGGAAGACGAAGAAGCCATTATCAACAGCTCACCGAGTTTAAACGAGGTCGTATAATAGGATTTTCTTTCCGCGATATTTCAGAAGGACTTGGCTGGAATGTATCCATGGTGCATGATTGTTGGGAGCAGTGGTCAAGGGATGGTACTGTGTGTGTGTGCCTCAAGAAAGTTCAAGGGGTTCCGGGCGGGCACCTGGCACTACTGTGAGGGAATAGCTGTGCATCATACTGCATGCGCGGCAGAAATTCAATCTGAAGTTGGTACCTCAGTGACACAGTGAATTGTTTGAAATCCGTTACTTCAAGGACAACTACGAGCCAGGCGCTCTGTAGCGTGTATTCCACTGAATCCAAGTCATTGCCGTTTGCGACGCCAGTGGTGTCAAGCCATAGCTCATTGGAGGATAGAGAGGAGATCTGTTGTGATTTCTGATGAAAGAAGGTTTTGACTTGGTGCCAGTGATGGCCGTATGTTGGTCCGAAGGAGGCCAGAGAAACGCTTGCAACCAAACTGTCTGCAGCCTATACCACTCTGGATATACACCAGGAGTCATGGTCTGGGGAGCAATTTCCCATGACAGTAGGAGCACTCTCGTGGTTATCCCAAACACACTGACTACAAATTTGTAAGTCAGCATGGTAATTCAGCCTATAGTACAGCCATTCATGAACAGCATTTAAGGGGGAGTTTTCCAACAGGATAACGCTCGCTCTCACACCGCTGTTGTGACCCAGCGTGTTCTACAGAGTGTGTACATGTTACCTTGGTCTGCGAGATCACCAGATCTGTCTTCAATGGGACATCATTGATGACAACTCCAGCATCATCCGCAGCCAGGACTGTCCGTTCCAGTATTGACACAACAAGTACAACAAACATGGAACTCCATACCACAAAGTGTCATTCAGCACGTGTATGACACAATGCATTCACGTTTGCATTCAAAAATTTGGAGGTTACACCAGCTATTAATGTAACAGCATTTCACATTTGAAATGCATTTTCATGAGCTTAACTTAACCTGTGATATTGAAAATTTCATCTCAATTAAAATGTTAACTAGACAATTGCATTTTCTAAATTTCATTACTCTACAATAATTTTTTCTTGGTGTCGGGATTTTTTTCCCCGTCAGCATAGTATATGAAAGGTTATCCCTAATAGAGTTTGTTGCAGCCATATTTGAAAAGAAATTGAATTAACGAATAAACAGAGATAACGTTTTGAAAAAAAAAATTAAACTGCAAATTAAAAATCATATAATGATGCAAAATACACAATAAGCAGTTTTTTCTTCTTCTAGAATTGGTATACTTTACTACTTTTTTGTGAAAACTCATAGAACCAATTGAAATACTAATTAAAACCTCAGTTCTAAAAACCAGTGCAAAGGTGAATTAAATAATATAAATCTTTCATCATGTTTATAACAGACTATCAAGCCAATTTTTTAGCGTATCACTTAAGTATTGACATTTTTTTTTCAGAGAATCTTAAATAATAGTGTTATAAGATATAATAAATTATAGCTTTCGTGATACCAAGTTTATTGTTGATGAAAGAGATTTCTTACATAAAGTACGTAAGCTTACATAGCTAGAAAGTTAAAGTTTAAAAGTTGGGATGCATGCGTTGAAAGATCCTATAATCATCTGATAAGATTGAGTACGAGTAAATGTTTCTACCATGAACTGAAAACGGACCAATCAGAGAGTTTTTTGGAAAGTCAAACATTAAAGAACACTAAGTGGTAAAGTCTTTTCATTAACAATCTCTCTCACGAATGTCAGTTGATTGGTCAAAGGTTAAAAAAATTAGCAACGATGAATATTTATTGGTTTTATTTATTTAAATCCTCATAAGATATAATTGATTGCAGGCTTCGGCTGCTCCTGTAAAATATACGTGAGTAGAACTTTATTTTTTCTTAAAGTTCAAAATTATCAGTAATTTTCTTTTATTTTTCTTAACGCTTCCAATCAGAACTTGAACGAAATCTGACTGAAATGGAAATCATTCCAAACATATTTGGAATCTTATAGAATCGTTTGGTTATACACGATCATTATAAGCAGTTGCCAATTTCTAATAATTTAATAGGAAAATCACTACTTCTGATAATTTTTTTAGGAATACTAATGTGAATATACATATATATGAATACGAATTTTACATGAATTGACATTTTTTGAATGAAATAATAATTAATCATGATAAAAATTCTTGCTTGTTCCTTCAGAACAAAAGTTTTATTAATCTTAAAATATTCCCATAAACACATACAATAAGGTATTGTTTCTTAATTAGAGCAGAAAAATTGAATATCAAAATCTTTTTTGTTTTGTTTTGTTTTGTTTAAATAAGTATGAGGTTTTTTTAAACCTGTGTATCAAGTTTCAGTGAGTCAAAGCATTTAAAAATTCACTACATTTATTCAATTCTTCGATATTTATAGATATATCAGTCATAAATATCTCCTCCTAACAGTAAGTAAAATTAAAATGGTTCTAATAAAAAAAATTGAAAAAGAAGAATAAACTTTTGAGTGAAAAATGTGAAAAATCTAATTATTAAGCTAATGAAAAGTAAACTTTGCTGGGTCAACACGAGGTTAATGAGTGTTTTGAAAAAAAAAATCGATTTAATTAAGCTATATGTCAGGATTTTTAAAAAAATCTATGGTAGAAAAATAAAAATAGGTTTTGAAGTCAATGTAAATATTTGTGTTTTAATGTAAATATTCGAATTTTTTATGATAATAGAAGCACTTCCTTCATTTTCAAAAAGTATCGAAAAATTCATTTTTCTAATTTATAAATTAACACCCTCGTTGAATTTCATTAAATATATTATATATTGATCTATAGTTTAATAATTAAACAACAAATAAGTGTAAGGATAAACAAAGCAATATAAAAAATAATTTTAAGTCAGTTCCTACTTAGGTCAACAAAGAAAAATTTTATTTTATCTACTTTTTATTAAATAGTTACAATTAATATAAATATGCATATACATATGACA
>BMAV01027079.1:6739-34864 GCA_019973955.1 Trichonephila inaurata madagascariensis
GTGGCGTATGGGAGAATACTAGCCCTCCCCGTTCAAAGTCAGGTTTTGGTCCCTCAGCCCAAATATGTACTTGGTGTCAGTCAGTCTTTGGACCCCCTAAAACTCCTGCCCCCCTCCCCACTATACGGAGGTTGCGGGGGTGTACGTTACGCCACTGATTGGATTTCAGCTGTGGAGCAAAATAACTTCGAGTGTTTCCAGACACTTAGTCATTTTCTCGAAGAATCTGATATGGAACGCCGTGATGGTATAAAGCACATCTGTCTAGTTAACAGCAATCACTCAGTGACTATTTTCCAAACTTAGAGAATCAAGATAATTACTGTGTACAAAATCCTTTTAAAATAAAAGAAAAATCAAAAGGATTTCTCATTCCATTGAATAGGAAAATTTGATTGAATTGAGTTTGGATACACAATAAGAAGCCAAATTTAGAACAGTTTCATTAACAATATTTAGTATTCGATGAATATCCAAATTTAGCAAAAAAGGCTATTCAAATTCCATTGGCGTTTGCCACCATTTATTTGTGTGAAGCTGAGTTTTCAAAATATGTTGCGACAAAAACCAAATATCGTAACAAACTTGATGCTGCACCAGATGCTGCATGCGAGTTCAGTTATCAAACTTAACGCCCAACTTTAACAGAGTCTTGGAATCAAAAAGAAGCAAGTGCATTCTTAACATTAAATATTTTCTATTTATTTTAGTGTATGTTTTGTATTTTTATTAATTATTTCTATGATAATTTTTTTTGAGTTGTGCTTAATTTAATAAAATTTAAAATACCAAAATAATACTTGTTTCATTTAATATCATACATTAAATTTTGGAAAGTCATTGATTAAGAAATATTTAGTGTTCCGCGATCATTGGCAACAAAATTTGGGGTTCCACGACCAAAATAGTTTGAGAACCTTTGATCTAAGCTACTTTCAACCACCAACTCCACAAACGCAACACGATAGCATCTCACTTATCAGCTGGCCTTGGAATCGGAAGCGAGTACATCAATATTTGTGTAAATAGCAGCGAGTTTGGTTCGCGTTTTTTTAGAAGTGATAACTTTTATTGGTGCGTTTTGCTAGAGAGTGAACTTGACTGAACGTCAAGCTCGGGAATGTAACTCTAATTCGGCTTCAGTCGGACATCACACCCCTAAAAAGGAAAGGAGGGATGTTTCCCCGGCCACTCTAAAACGCGCTTTGTCCCCCCACCAATAGGGAGTAAAAGGAAAGTTCGCAGCTACGTTCAAGGGGCCCCCCTCGCGCCACCCCTTTCTACTAAAATGAATGCGGGATTAATTCTAATCCTAGTTGAAGCATGAAAAGCAAACGTAACATTTTTAAAAATTAGGCTTAGAGAGAAAGAAACACTAGAGTTTCACATAAAATGTAGAAAAAGAACACATTTTTATAAAGCTAAGAAAATATTATAATTATCATTAGCAATATTGCAGTGATCGTAAGAATAAAAATATGTTTTTTTAAGTGAATCGGAATAAAACAATGAACAAATTGTTCTATTAATCACATTACTTAAATATACATTGATTCTAAAAAGAAAATTAAAACAATTAAAAATTTAAAATAACAAAATTAAGTATACAGGCATTAAGAAAAAGTTAAATTAAATAATTAAAATACAAGAATACAAAACATAATTAAGAAGACTCCTTGCAGCAGCACCGGATATATTTGTACAAAACTGCCATACAATGACAAAAGACCTAGTATAANAGCCAGAGATTATGTGATATAAATCTTCTAATTAAATCCCTTTTTAAAGGTTTTGACCTAGATTCCTCTCTTCCCAATCAACATACCTGTCTTACTATCCCTTTGCTTAAATTAATTCATGGATAGAATTGAATATTATTAAATTACAACCAAAATTCACAAAACCGGATTGTGTCTTCTGAACAAATTATGATTTTAAGTAGGAATTTTAAAGTAGATATTTCAAAAGACAAATCAAAACCTTTGGTTGTTTTTTTAAAATCAAAATTCAATTTAATTATGTCAAATGATCCAAATGAAGCATGAGGATGTACGGAACAACGCTTGATGGAGGTTTTTTTTTATAGATATTTAAATAAAATTTTGAATCTCTAAAGTATATTTATAACCTATTTCAGCTACCACATAAACCTATTGTTTCCTGCTTAGAATACAATTAATTCCCAAATATGATTGTATATTTAGCACAAAAGTATTACTTTATGAGTACAGACATATGAATAAATAATTTTATAGGACAATACTAATATCCCCTTGTTTTTTATTCACCTAACTAATCCCTGAAATAACATTACAAAATTTGAAGTTATCACTTCTATCATATGGTCATAAGCACACACACTTTTTTTTGTAACTATGTTATTGTTTTTAATGCCACCTGGTTGGCAATGCCATATCGAGGCCCACGGCATTCATCGTGGCTAGGGGCTAATTGTTTACGCCTTTCGTTAGCCGTAGCTTTGAGCACCATGCTGGTAACTGTACGATTTGACTTGGTTCCAAATTTTGAAAGAGAACACCCGGGCAGGTGGTCAGGGGGGCTTCTACCAATCACATAAAAGGACATGCGGCTCGATAAATATTTAGAATGTCCTATACATTTACAAACATCCATGCCTTTTCCGAGATTTGAACCCAGGCCCTACGGCACCGCAGTCAGAGTTACTATACCATATGGGCCATATAACTATGATGTATATAACCGTTTTTCAACTTTTTTTTTTGATATACCTACTGAATACTATACATTCCAATAGATTGTATTGTGTATTAATTTTAGTAGTGTTTTTTTAATTTTTTTCCCCTGGTGTATGTTACTCAAATATTTTCAAATAAAATATCGAGAAAAGTTTTAAAAATCATAAGATCAAATATTTTTATTTTTATTTTCACAGTATTCTGGATTTCAACAAACGGCAGAGAAATGTGCTGTCTGTGAACATTTAATTATGGAAATGGTAAGCTATAAATTAGTTATCTTTAGAATATCCTTTCAGATTCCTTAACAAGTGTAATTTTATTTAATAAACTAAATAATTATCATTTGCTTTATTTTATTTATTTTACTAAATTAGTAATTATGTTTATGTGTATGGATGCTTTCCTCCTGAAAGTAACAAGAATTGTTCTTGTGCCAATTTGTAAACTATATATATATATTTTAAACCTTGGTTTAGATTAGTTTCTTGTTGGGGGGGGGGGGCAAACATGTATTTTTCGATTATTCTATACAATATAAATAAAATTGAAATTTCTTTGGAAATTTTAAATTGAAAAACATGATTTGTACATTGTTCAATCAAGAAAGATTATTGGAATTGCTAAATTTGAGAAGTTAGTTGCAACTCAAAATTCTTTATTGGAATATTTATGTATAGAAATTATTTTATTTACAAGTGTTAAATTTTAGTATATATTTTTAAGGTAATGAATATTGAGGCCTCTTATAAAAACTATTTAACAAAAACTTTATTCTCATCATAATATGCCTGAATCAGTAATTAATTTGCTCATTGATACTCTGCATATAACACGGCTATTTTTCAGATATTGCAAGCAATGGGTCGATCATATCATCCAGGTTGTTTTAGGTGTTGTGTCTGTAATGAATGTTTGGATGGTGTTAGATTTACAGTTGACATGGATAACAAAATATACTGTGTTGAAGATTATCATATGTGAGTAGAATTGTGTTTTTATTTTTATAATGTTGTGTCTGTGTAATGAAGATTTAAAGCATGAATAAATATTGACTTTACTCATAATTGTTTCTCTTATAACTAAAATTTTTTTTTACCATTGTTAGCTTATTTCTTAGCATGCATTTTATTTTTCTTAGTTAATCTTTTTCTTGCTTTTCTATTTTGTAAAAGTTGAATTTTCGTTTAACAACGTGTTTCTGTATAACACAGAATATGCTTTGTAGAAATGTCTTCAAATATGCTAACATTATCTATATTTTATATGTTGTATGTAAATTATTCTTAGACTTTTTTTCTTTTTGTTTATGATAAAAATTCAATTTTAAACTTAAGTATTGTTGTGCTTGTCCTTTTGTTGCAGGCATACTTTATATCATTTGTTTACTCCTTGAAAATTTATACCGTTTCAAAAATTTTAACATATGTTTTTTTATTTGACTGTACATCGTAAAGAATGCTATCTGTAGAAAATGTTTTTGTGAATAATATTTTATATACTGCCAGGCCGCTGAATTAGTGATACCCAATTGGTGTAGCACCGCACCTCATTTATTCACACTTGAGGGTGCTGTGGTAACTGCATGTGTAACTAAAACTTTGATAGTTGTTAATCAATCGTTTCAACTCCCAGATTGTGTAAAACCCTTGATTTAGATACATTCGATCGCAGATAAATAGTATGGGCTTGATACATATACTATTCAATTTCCGAAATCGTCTGAGAAATAGTATTTTCAAGGTCGACAATGTCAAGACTATACTGAGAGTACACGGATGGTGGGAAAAAACTAGTAACCGAGCAAACTGCAGAGGACAATTAACCTTGTTCGAGCATATAATTAGAGAACTCAGCCGTATTGTATATAGCTAGTGAAGCCAAGCATTAGCTCAGATTACCACCCAGTTGAATCAGGGCGCCAGTTTTACAGTCAGTAAACGAACCTTGCAACGCTCGCTTTACCAAAGGGGCTGTGGAAGCCGTAGACCCACAAGAGTACCATTGTTCAATGCACGTCTTATCTGGAACAAAAAACTCGGAGAATGAACTCTAAAAAACGAAAAACGAGTAGCAAAGAATGACGAGTCTCGGTTCCAACTACTTTACGCCGAGAGGAGGCTAAGAATATGTCTTCAAGCTCATGAAGCCATGTATACGTTTGGAACTATACAAGGGCATGATGGCTCTATCATGGTCTTGGGTGTTTCCTCTCTGCAGTTTTTGTGATCTTCGGTATACCAACTTTTCTTTATGTAATTTAGTGCTTAGAATTGTTACATGATCCCCTCCATCCATTTCTCTTGTACTACCATCCATGGGAAAATGGAGGACTCCAGCATAACAACTGCAGCTCTCAGAGGTCTTGGTTGGCTGAGCATTTGTTAGACTTCTCTGTCATGAACTGGCCACCTACAAGCCCTGACTTAAATCCTCTTAAGCACCATTGTAATGTTTTGGAAAAAGGTGTGACAGCACATCACAACTCCAACGACCCTTACTGAATTATGGACAACTGTAGCCAATATTTGGCAAACCATTTCTGTGAAAACTACTGCAAACTTGTGCCTCATCATGCGGCAGCTGTTATCAAGGCCAGAGGAGATCCAATTCATTATTAACTTGCTATTCCTAATTCTGTGGCACTTCAGTGTATTTTGTTAAAAAATTATTCTTAATTTTTTTAATTAAAATTATCATGTTTATTTAATTCTAATAATCAATATTTTTTAAATTTTTAAAGTATACCTGAAAATAATCATTTAAAATTATTTCATTTGTCTAGGATTTATGCCCCGAAATGTGCTATGTGTGGAAAAGCCATAACACCTGTTGAGGTAAGCTGTAACACCTTTACTTAATCTGCTCTAAGAAATATCTGCTTTTAAGGGCATTCTGATGAAAAATAATATGAATTTCATAATTTTCTAGCTATGGAATTCAATGAGCCAAATTATTTTAATTAATATTTTTCTTGATTGTCGTTCGTTATATTTCAATTATACAGTATCTCAAATGATTTTGTTTCAAGCAACTATGTATAAAGTGAATAATTAAAGATAATTAATGAAATGAATATAAGTATTCAGCAGACATGCTTATTAACAAAGAAATAAATTTACAATATCAATTTTCGCTTTGTCATTTATGTTAGGATATTTGAGTCATAAAAGTAATTGCATGTAATAGCCTTGAGCAAGTAATCAAATATATTCTTATTTATCTCCTGCATTTGTAAAAACTGATTGTTTATCAATCAGTTTTATTTGACCTAAAGCAGTTACTTTTTCTGTAATTTTCCTATTTGTAAATCTAACATTTCATTTTCTCTTTAAAGTACCAATCTTTTTTTATAGGGAAAATGTACTATATGATGTAAAATATTAAACAAAGTTTCTTTTCTTTCATTTGTTTGGAAAGCAATTATTATGTCACTTAGAATTTAGATTTTTATAAATTAAATTTTTAAATTTTCTTATTTCATTGCTAAACAGGCTTGTGATCAGATTGAATAACGTTTTTTTTTTAAATTTACGTGTGTGTATTCTTGGGTATTAGTGAATAAATTGTAACTTTCAAGTGCTTCAGACAGAAGTTTTAAAAGAAGCAGCATTTGATCTTTGATTTCTTTTTCTGCAGAATTAATTTTGAATGTCAAATTTTCCAACTTACTACGTTTAATATATAATATTTAAGTTCTTTGATGTATTGCTTCAGCTTATAATATTTAGTGCCTTATCACAAGCATTATCAAATTTATTATTGAAAAATTCGGGAAAGAATACATTTTTAGTCTGACGCCATGTTCATACAAATGCCAGAATTTTGAAAACGGTTTTATAGATGTTTGACAATTTTGTAGGTGCATTATTATTATCAACCAGTCATATTATCATTTGTTTTCCTTTTCATATCTTTCATCTCATCAAAAAAAAAGGTCAATATGTTTGCATTATTCTGTTAGTATCATTTTCTGTAAACAATGTATTTTATTTGAATTTCCATCTGAAGATGCAACCAGCACTTTAAAATTTTTCTTTTAAGTTTAAATCTGCTTGTATAGTTTATACTGTTGCGATTTCATCATTAATTGATATTGCAGTTTTAACCTAAGTCTGAAGTGTATCTTCAAAATTAACTTAAATTAAAATACTTTTAGTTGTAATCTTACAGCAATTGATTTTTTCTTTGAAGAGTCATCTCTGGACCTAAAACCTGTCGAAATTTTTCACGATACTTTAAATATAAGGGTTTATACTTCAAACCAATCATATTTTAGTTTCAGATTTTATTTTACGATTACAATACATCATATGTTGCAAAAGCAATCAGAAAGATAAGGCAGTAAACATGTATATTACATTCTCTATAATTCTTTGCTGTTCTGCAAAGTTAAACCAAGTATACTAATAGTAATAAAGTTAATATCAAAGAAAATACATATTTAAAATAACTTAAATATTACTGGATAAAATTACATTAGTAGTTCATAAATATTATATTTTGTCAGTGAATTTATTTTTTAAAAAATGTCAATATCTATATTTTTAAATATTTTGGTTAATTTTAAATTGAATATAGCTTTACAGCACACACATAGTAGTTAAAGAATTAAATATATTAAAATAGTGTATATATAAAAGTTTGTGTGTGTACTCAGTGTACTCAGAACTGCTTCCAAACATGTATTTTTTTTTTTCATTTAGCTTTTGTTAGTCAAAAAAAAAGGGAGAAAAAAAACTAGTATTCCAAAGCGCTAATAAATGTTATATAATTTTTGTTTTTCATTTATTACGTTATTTATGAATACTGAAATATCATCTACTTTTTGAAATGTTGTTGACAGTTTTGTTTCATTTTAAGGGTACTGATGAAACTGTGCGAGTAGTATCGATGGATAAAGATTTCCATGTTGACTGTTATATATGTGAAGTAAGTTAAATATTATTTAAAATTCTAATGAACAATTTAGTAAACTTGATGATGACATCCTTTTAAATTTGCTCAATGTTTTTTTTTTAAATACTTTTTATGTGTATGTGATCTGTAATTTATTTAAACTGGAAATGTCTCGATTAAACATCTTTATATTCGATGTAAAGTCCAGTGGCTCAGTGGTAGCATATCGCGCTTCCACACCACATGTCTAGGGTTCAAATCCTGGACTGAGCTTGGTCGGCTCAGCCTTTTATCACTTCAGTGGATGGATAAAATAGTACCAAGTTTGCTTGGGAACTACACACTGAGGGTTTCGCGCCAAGTTGTCCACCTGACTGGAACATCTGCTTATGCACCTCAGCACCCAAGATCACAGAAAGTGATATGGGCATGGTAGGCTTTGGTTCTCATGGGCTTTTACATCACTGAGTTTAGTTTATATATGATGTAACATTTAATGAATTTTTCGATTTTTGTTTGTCTCGGTTGGAGTTAGTACGAACATTTAAAATCTTAATTTTGTTGAAAATGAATTTTTTAAAAAAGTAATTTTTAAAAAATATATTTCACATCTAGTGATGTTTTATGTAGACTGTTTGTTTAATACAACTAGCAGAAAAATATTTTTTCTATTTCTTATTTCTTCTTTTATCTAACTTTTCACATTCTCAAGTCTTTTGAGCATACTCATGGAAAAAAATGACAGTGCTTCTCAAAGTTATGTAATACTTTTTAAAAATTTCATCTGTTTTTTCATTAGAATAATATTTTTAAAGGTTTAATCTTTCATAAACAAAAAGTACTTTTTTTGGAATTAGTTTAATTAGATGCATAACTCTTACATAATGTTTTGTTAGTAGACGATGTAAACACACATCATTACAAATGCTTAAATAAAATTGAAACATAATTTTCTGTATAAAATCCTCCTGGGACATATTTACTATTTTTGATCATTCTTGGTATTAAATAATTGAACACAACAAAGTATGGAAAGATTGAAGAGCTGTATAATTTAAAGAAATTGTATTATTAGGTATGTTAGATTTAACTTGCTTCTGAAGATGGTGCAATTAATCTTTATACTTATGAAATTTTTTTTAAATAATTTCAATTAAGCACTTTCATTTACTTTTATTATTCTCCAAAGAGAAAAACTGCTATCAGGGTGAAGAAAGTATAGCTATTTGTACCTGAAATTAATTTTCTTTGGGTCAGTACTGGAATTATGACCCCCAACGTACATGAATGATCTTTTCTATCTTCCTTGGAATTTACAGTCTTTGGTTAACTTGGCTGTCATGTACCTTTAATGCTTTACCGATCCTTCTCTAATTTCAACCCTTCTTCTGGTCTATTATTTTCTTTTCATGATACTCTTTTGCTTTAGTGCTCACTGTAAAAACTCGTCCTTCTACTCTTCCAATATTTTCATACTTGATATACACTCTAAAAAAAAACGACGCACCAAGAACGAGTTGTTTGATTGAGACAAAAATTGGCGGGTAGAAAGATTATGTACAGAATAGAAAATGATTGAAATTTCAGAAAAATCGGATGATTTATTTCAGAGTTACATAATTACAAAGTAACGAGCTCAATAAGGTGTTGACCCAACTCTAGCCTGAATGCAAGCTGCCACACGACGTGACATAAAGTGATAAAGCACCCTAATGGTCTCCTGCAGTATTTCTTGCCAAATTTGCTCCAGTGATCGGGCCAGGTCATCGACATTCCCTTGTGACGAAGCATATCTCCTTCCCCTATTTTTCAACAGATCCCGTGCCGACAGAAGCTGCGAAAATTCCGAGAAGTTCCCTTTATGGCTGGGAAGGAATTTCGTAGCTGGGTGGTCGAGTTTCGGCACCCTTTTTGCCCAGCTGGCCGGAGTGTCAAAAAGGGGCGCCTTGCCATTGTGTGCCCCTTTTCCCAGAACTCGGAGGCGCCGTCTCGTCGGAGAACATACAGCTGTACACCCAGCCTTGGCGTCTTTCGGACTGGCGGGAGCGAGACAATGGTTGGCGCGGCAGAAGGGTGCGACATCAATAGAGGCCGAGACCGGAAGGCGTCATCAGGAGGATGAGGACCGAGGCCGACAAAGAAATGAGCCGTGGATGACGAGGGAAAAGAAATGCTATAAAACGGGCGAGAGAGTCCGGAAGAAGAGACTGGATCTTGGAAGGGAGCGGTTCGGACGTCCCTTGAGCGATAGGAAGAGCGATAGTGAGCCCGCGAAGTACAGCGGTCTCCTGGCTGGAAAGATCGAGAGAACCGGAGAGAATACGGAAGAGACTCGAACTGATTAGGAACGAGCCCGCGAAGTACAGCGGTCTCCTGGCTGGTAAATCCAGGAACGGAAGAGAGTGCCAAAGAGACTCAAAAGTGATATTGAACTGTAATTAGAATGTACCCTTGTATTTATTATTTTGATAATTTTCATGTTCAAATAAATAGTTAGCCCAGATCTGAGAGAAGTCATTACACCCTGATAGATGTTGTCGCCTTCTCTCATATCCCAGACATGCTCGATTGGAGAGAGATCTGGCGATTTGTCTGGCCAAGGAAGTGTTGGACAAGCCATAAGACAGTTCATAGCAACACGGGCCGTATGTGGTCTGGCATTGTCTTGCTGAAAAATAAGGTCCGGGTACTACAAAAGGAACGGTAGCAAAACAGTTCTGAGAATGTCGTTGACATATCGCTGTGCTGTAAGTGTACCTCTAATGACGACCAAAGTGGTCCGGCTGTCAAAAGAAATAGTACCCCATACCATAACTTCTGGTTGAGGGCCTGTGTAGCGTGCAATAGTCAAATCTGAATAGATACGCCGCCCTGGGCGTCTCCAGACACGTCTTCAAAGCACCACTGTAATCTGGTTCGACAGTGTACAGGCGGGAGTGACAGGTGGCGTAGCGGTCAGTGCAAACGTAAATTTCTCCCTATCAGCCGTCTGTGAATGGTCATGGTAGACCCTTGGTCTGCGGGTCGAACATCTGATGCTTGATAACGATGAATCATGCATTGTGACAGCTGATCTGATAGTGTATCTGTCCTCCCGATCTGCTGTGGCCCTAGGTCGACCACCACCACCATGTTGCTGAAATCTGCCACTATCCACCTATTCTTGCCAGCATCTTCTAATGGCCGCATCGCTTCGACCCATATGACGAGAGATTCGCCGATTTTCTTAACCTACCGCTTATAATCCAATGATACTATCTCATAGAAACTCTGGCAGTTGCTCGTAATGAGCTCGAATCCTGCGGCGAGGCATTTTTTCAGTCGTTGAAAGGTATCCTATATCGCAAAGCAACAGAAATTTTGACCATCAGATTGAGAATTCTCTTGTTATAGACACCTGCTGAGTGCGCAGTTCCGATGCGCTGTATCGCTATTCATTCACTGGACACCAGATTTTAATCATTTGCATGTTCGGTACATTTGTCTGCATATGAAATTTCATTACGATCAGGCAACTCCTTATTGGTGCATCGTTTTTTTGTTGTTGTTGTTGTAGAGTGTAATTACATTTGGCAAACTTAGAACAGTTAAAAAAATATGGATGTAAAAAATAGATTTTCAAAAATCAATATCCCCACACTCTAAAGATAAATAAAATCGAGATAAAAATAACACCCGACAAGCACGAGTAAAGTGCATCTACACTAAACATTTCTTAGCATGATGACATTATTCTATACGATGTAGATAATTCAATCTAAAAATCACCTTAGCCAGATATAGAATACTTGTATGTATTGATACATACAAGTAACGTAGAAAATGGGACATTATTTAAAAAAATTTTGTTATTGATTTTAAAATTTTGTTATTGTATAAGATATAACATCCTTTTTTTCATGAGGGTCATTATTTTAATGCACTGGTGTACAAAAATTAAAGTTCAATCTGAGAAGTGAGCATGTTAGTGGAACGAGCAGGCAAGTGGCATTGAAAAACACATCAGGAGACCAACAAGAGTAAAGTAGAACATATGTATATATGGAGTAAGACATATTGGGAAACTAACGGAAGGTTATAAAAGCATGCTGACATCGTATGCTCAATATTTCTGTGAAAACTGTGACTCTATGAGCATCAGTTCAAATTACATCAAGTTCATGTCCAATAGGTATTCTTGTAATTAACATCTGGATGACCCTGGATCGAATAATTGGAAGATAGAGGAAATTCAAAGTATGACTTGTGTGTCTGTGGAGTTTGGGATCTACTAGCACCATTTTATTACCTTAGAGAACTTTTACAACTACAAGGACAGTTGTTTGAAGTGTTAGAAGTAGTAGTCTATGAGCAATCATGACGGTGAACAACTGATAAATTGTCCTACAGGCAAAAAGGAAAAGATGGCAAACTGTGGGTAAAATGAAATTGGCTACTGGATGATTGGTATCATGTATTAACTTAGCCAGGGCTTACACTATTGGATTGAGCAACCTTCTAGCATAATGACCAGTACGGTGTAAGACATTAGCCCCTGCTTATCGGATACAGCGTGTTCTGTGATGCTGAAACACAATAATCCTTTCAACATTATCCTAATTAACCTTTTTGGAGGTATCTTGCTTTATATAGGTATTGACCTTCATATCTTCTGAAGAGGTTCAATTACTGACATCTGCTGTTATGTCTAGTTTCTCCTTCTTGTGCTTCTTTCTAGAGATGCTATAGGTCTTCAATTTCTCTTCATGGTCCATTTCTATGTCTCATCATTCAGTGGCTGTCTAAAGGCTGTTAGTAAGTGAAGATTGCTATGCTTTGATTAGCTGACAAGGCTAAGATCAAAATTTATGTGTGGGACATTCTAGAATGACTCTAGCAGCCACCTACTGTCAGAAATGATTTAGGAGATAGGATTCGGACTACAAGAGGAATGGGCAGCAATGCTTTAATATTTCATTGATAACCTTGTATTGAGTATGAACAGACAGTATAAATTCTGCACAGCATTTGGAAGTAATCATATCTCCTTCTAAAACTGGATTTTTCTTTTCATCATTTTAATCTTGTGGTCATCTGTTCAACTGTGTGTGAACCTAATTTGTTTAAAATATTCCTTTTTACATTTTGGATTTATTTATTTAAAGTTTTACTTTTCACATATTTTTTTATCTTAGAGAACGTGTGGTATTATTTTTATTTGAAACGTTTTCACTATGTTACATTGGAAAAATCGTCTCTTCAATTTTTGCAGACTAGTGTACTTCTTGATTCTAACGTTTTTAATATGATTTTGTACTTTGACTAGTTTATTATTGAATTTTACCTTTAAATGTAAATAACGTATCACATTGTCTGTATTCCTTATTCTGAATCTAGTTTTAAAAATTTTTACTATATCAATTGTTTGGATCAACTTAGCCAAATTTCACTCTTGCTCCAAAAGACTTAGCTATTGCTCTCTCAACTGAAGTTAACTTTTTATACTTAATTCTCTTACTTTGTATGAACTTTTAAATATTTACGATTTTGAAATCATATGCATGAACTTGTATTATTAGATAATTTAATGTCTATTCCCAAAACAAAATTATTTTGGACCTCCTGTTATTTTATAAATGCCTTTCATAAATATCTTTTTTCTATATAACTGAAATTTGAATGCAAAGTTTTGAAATATGGAATACATAAAACTGATTCTTCTAAAAATTTTGAATTTTAAAGGAACAGTTGTACCTAAAAACAATGCAGTTTTATGTAATGAGTTTTTATGTGAAATGAATGTATACAATTAGAATTTCTTTTAAAATTTTTATATCATCTATAAAGGAAATCATTATATATTTCCTTAAAATATTCTCTTTTTGTTGTATGGATCATTTGATTTCAATTATGAGCTTCAAAAAAGTATTAACTTAAGCAGACATTTGTTTAAATGTGAAATGTAACAAAAGATTTTACTTATGTTAATATTAAGAAAAAGTATTATGTGTGTTAATATAGGTTTATCTTATTTGTTCTCGATTTTTCTTTAGGATTGTGGTTTACAGTTAACTGATGAACCTGATAAGCGATGTTATCCGCTTGATGGGCATCTTTTATGTCGTGATTGTCATCTTAATCGACTAGAATTACTCGGCAAACCTCCTAATATGCAAATGCAAAGATCACTTCAGATAAGTGATTTGTAAAGCTGCAGCTGTACTGTAAAATAATAACAATTAGAAGTTCATTTTATGTTGACATTCAAAAATCTTCATTAAAGAATTCGAATTATTGCTAATTATTCTTATTCTGAATCTAGATTTATCATTTTGTTTCCTTTCTACCTTATATAAAATCCCTTCTTCTGTTATGTAAACATATTAATTATTTTTATTTTACCAATTAAGATGTTTTATCTCAAAAATGTTATAATTTTTTTTTATCAGTGTGTTTCATAAATTTTATTATATCATTTTGTACCTCAATCTCTGTTTTAAATGTCATAGTTTATATGTAGCATTCAAACAATGCATGTTCCGTAGTAAAATGCTTGTTTGCAGAAATAGTGCAATGAAAGTAAACCTATCCATAATGATACCACTTATTGAGATGAAATGTAAAACGTTAATTTTTAAGTTGAGATCCTTATAAAATGTTAAGGAATATTATATTGTTTAAGGTATATTTTATAGGGTTAGTTTGTATTTTTGAATTTCTCTGGTGTATTAGCGCATATTATAATATACTGCAAATATATCTGTTGCACAAATTCATCAGCATGTTCGTATATCTATAGCTCTCAAATTTTGCATTACAACATTATATTAGTTATTTTATGAATAAAAATTGTTTTACTTCCTTGAAAAAGAAGTAAAAGATAAAATATATCTTTGATGTATTTCTTCACTTTTATATCTTCGGAAACCATTTCATTGCTGATTTGATCGAAATTGAGAATGAGAGCTTACAAATTTCAGGTAAAACTTCGCTTCCATAATCATGTAGGCACTCGAGTTTCGCAATTTGAATTGTTGGCACCTATTTTTTCAAAATCTCGATTTTCTCCTTTATATTTTTTTTAAAATCTCTGTAATCAACTATCAAATGAATAAATATTGAAGTCTGCTTGCTGTGTTTGTGATACTGCTTAACAAACGCTATTTGATTGTAAATATGCTAAAAATGCTGTAGCTGCTAAAACTGAATATTTTCACCTTTTTTCTAGATATTATGGTCTGAATACATGACATTCAATGAATGGCCTAGTATTTCGAACTGAATACATTTCATTATGTATCTTTAGGGCATCACTTTGTTTTGTATAATTTAAAATATTGTTTAAAAATAAAATAGAAAGCTTGATGTTTTGAGCCAATAAAATAAATATATATATCGAAGATCTCTTGTATCTTTATAGAAGTCAATGATAATACAAGATGTTCCCACCTTTTTAAGCCAAATAATTTATCTAAATTTTTCTCAGGTTTTTATGGCTTCAGTATTAAAATCAGATTTATATTCTATTTTTTTTTTTTTTTTTTTGGCTAATATACTATTTTAACTATTTTGTCCTTAAGAATGTAAATATTGATTTAAATATTGTAACTGTTATAATTCTACGTGTACAAACCTTTTATGAAATATATTATGACTGAATTTCTTTACAGTGCAATCATTGTGCAATTCCAGGCTTATTTCATGTTATTTATATATCGTTTGTCTTCAAAGAAAAAAAATCTGTCATTTTTCAATAATAAATGTATTACACTCTTAATGTTTGAATGTATTCTTATGGTACATGTGGCAATGAAGAATTTTAATATATCGAATTATATGAAAAGCACTGTTCCTCATTTTGCAAATGTCTTCTAAATGATGTTACTGAGGTCAATTTAAGATAATATTTCATTGTTAAAAGTAATGGCTGTGCCTGCCCAAAAAATTATTGTACAACTTCTAACTAAATTTTATAATTTATTCCTTTTGATATTTCCAAAAGTATGACAGTAATTAAAGGATTTTCTATTGCATTTAGTTATTAATTATGGTTGTGAATTCATAAAAGAGCTTATAATTGATTATTATAATAGCATGATAAATTCATATTCACAGACTAGTATCTGATATTTTCGTGGATAAGCTGTTTAATTTATTCATATTCAGATTAGAAAAATTCTAATTGTTAGAAACAATGGCAAAAATGCTTAACCTTTTGCTATTTTTAGACAATTTTTGAATTTTACTGATGAAAAAAAATCAAGTCCTGAAATAAATTTTTGAATTCATTTTAATTTGCAAGCCTTTATTAGTTATTTGGTTAATGAATGTTAGAAAAAGTACATTTGTTGAAGCCAAGTATCGTCGGTATGTTGTTGCTTCGTTCTGAGAAAGCTTAGAATTGTAGCCTAGGAATAATGTTTTTATTAACAATAACTCTTGAGTATAGGAACTTCATTTTTTTTTTATTAATCAGTCATTTGTCCATTTTGTTCAAAAGATATTCTAATTTCTTAAAACATATCCATTTATATTTATTGACGAGTTTATGAGCACTACTATGACAAGTTTTCTTGGTTTACTTTGAGTAATCCACATTGACCACCAAATTAGATGTTTCCGGGTTACTAAAAAACATTGCTTCCAATTTTTACTACCCGTATTATTTTTTTCAGATACATATATCTCTCAAAAATAGTATTTTTAATAAAAACAGAGAAATATTTATTTCTTACTGACAAATTTTAGTTTTCACAAGTTCTAAACATTATTCATTTCCATAATTTAAATCATCAATATAATTTTGTAGTCCTATATGTAATAGTCATTTATATATTTTTTATGCTGTAGAATATTTCTGGAAAAATTGAACTTTGTAGTCTTTAACTTAGTTTTTCCTTCTCCTTGAATTTTTTAAACTTCAAAAATTATGCATATGAATAGCAACTATAACACTATTTCCTCTTTCACTCAACATAAATATTATTTCATTTGTAAACATTTTGAGTATTTTGGTAAAGGTTCATTTATCCAATTTATCCACGGGTTTATATATAATTTACATATTTACTAGTAATAATGAAATAATATGTCACTATTCATATTTTGTTATATACACTCTCTCTCTCTTTGTTATACTACACTCTCTCTGTTCAAAAACAATGCACATAGTCTTGTTTCCTTTGTAATATTTTTGTACTAGAATTTCAAACAAAACTATTGCCTTTACACTGATCTAATTTTTCTTTTGTTTTTTAACTGCCTAGATCAGGGATGGCGAACCAGTGACACGTGAAACTATATTTTGGGAACACCACCGATCAAAACAGTTTGCATTTGGGTTCAAAATAACAAAATTTACTATATGAAGTATTACGAACAAACGCGAGTGATCGGTCGCGGGGCGCACACTAGATTATTATTGTCTTGCCTTAGTTAAGTCGTGGACTACAATGGCTATTGATGCAAAGTTTGCCTACGCATAGCATAATCAATTTCATTGACACAAATGTATTTTAAAGTTTATTTGTGTTATATTTACGATTTTTAACCTTTTTTTTTAACATGGCTAGTTTAGCAGAAAAACAAAAAGTGCAATATAGTATGTGTAACAGAGAATATCAAACTTGGTGGTCCGAGAAATATTGCATGATTAGTAAATACAACAAAACGGTGTGTTATGTTCTGGAACAGTGTTGTTTGTAAAACCTCATTTTGAAACAAATCTCAAATCCTTCTGTCAAAAGAGTGAACCAGAGCAAAAAGAATTAATTGCTTAGAAACCGTTTGGCAGATGACTCCAATTCAGCATGCATTCTGATAAAAGTAACTAACATCTTACCAGGAGCGTAGAAACAGCCGTATCAATGAAATGGGGTCTCAACAAGCGTATATTTGTATATATATTTAATGTGTATTTTAATAATTATTTTAAGATTTTAACAAACGTGTGGCGCAGTATAGTCAAAATTGGCTCTTGCGCCATAAAACCCTACATTCACTCACTCACTCAACAAGCGTAAACAAAAAATCGTTAAGTGTTAAGGGGCCCCTAAAAAGAGCCCCTAATAAATTTTGATTCTGGGCCTACGAAAGACTAGCTACGCCAGTGCATCTTAAAACCCTAATATAAGTTGTTTGTCACCTAATGTGCAATAACAAAAGTCACACTAATGTTACTTTATAATTTGAATTACATGTATAACTAAAACATTTTCTACATTTACATACAGTGCAAAATGTATTTTTTAGTCGTAAATAAAGAGTTTTAAGTTGTTAAATATTTAGTTTTTTAATATTTTCCCAATAATCACGAGTCAAAAGTATTTGTCGGTACGTCTATACTTCATTAAACATTTCTTTACAAAAAATGGCACGATGATCCATAAAGGTTCGCCACCCCTGGCCTAGATGCTATAGCGTGAATTAAATACCTCTGTGTTTACAAAGATACAATATCACAACTTCCGTCGTATGGTATTTCTGTCCAGTAATAAAGAAAAAATCTTATATTTGATGATTTGCTGTTAAGGTAGTGCAACTGTTTATTTTGAAAAAAAATTTATTCTAACAGTACTTGAATACCAGTTATATTGTAATGGAATTATTAATATATCTTTCTTGAACTAGAGTACCTGTTTATGGATAGCAAAATATTCCATGTGTTCCATTTTTTTTTCAGTTTTCTTATAATTAAATTCTATAAAAAATTGCTTTACTGCTACATTTTCTCATGAATGTTTTAATTTTCTTTTTTATTAAAATAAGACCATTATTTCAATTTGAAAAAATTATAAAATCCTCTTAATAAATAAAATTTATGGGTTAGGACTTTTTGCTCTTATTAATACTTATTTATAATGCTATTGTAGTTATTACAGTGCTTAAATATGGTGATAATATTAAAGTAAATTCCATGCACAATGATAATCTGAAACCTTTCATAAATACTTATTAACTTTGCAGAGACATTAATGAGAATGAGTTTTAAACACATATAACTAAAATTTATTTTAGATTGTATTTTTCTTTTCATATTGAGAATGTGAAAATAGCTCGTATTCATTTTTTCTAAAATGTAAATTTAGAGATTTATTTTTAAATGATAGTACATGTAATGATTTTTATTCTCAGACAGTCATATTCTATATAAGTTTGAAAAATATTTCCAATATGAAAGATATGTATGTCTATAATGTGATTTATTCTTTGCATAATTAAATGCTTTAAGGTGACTGCCTACCTTCGGACCCATTTTTTTTTTTTTATAAAAACAAATTTTTGGAACAAATTGAGTGTTTTTAGGAAGAAAAATAAAAAAAATATGCAAATACATAAAAAGTTTTAAATAAATATTGTACTTTCAGAAAAATTGACTGTTTTCAAGGAAATTTTACCAAATTTTTACTAAAACGCGTAACACTGTATAAAAATTACTAAAACAATTATCATAAATTTCTTTATACACAACATACATATTACGGTTCTCTTCAAAATGAACCAAAATTTAAGAGAAATATTAAAATACACAAAAAAATTACAGACAATTATATATAATAGTATGAAAATTTTGATATTTTTAAAGTTTTTTCTTTATAAAAACTATCCTAAATGAAACAAATATTTAACCTACAACAAAACTTATGGTCCACTTTATGAATAATAGTATAATGAACATATTCTCACAAAATTTCAAAACGTTATCTGGTTTGGTTCGTAAGATATCATGTATCTGGTAAGGAGTTTCTTACGAAAACGTAATTTTGAGAAAAACGCATTTAAAGTTTCATTTTACCGCCCTTTTGCATAGAGTGATGATTTTTAAAATCATTATTACTTTATTTCTATTTCGCGTAAAGGAAAAAGAAAAACTATTTTGGAAAGAAAAATGTTCAAACTATAAAATTTTGAAATAAAAAAAAAATGCTTTATGTAGACGAAAAACGACATTTTCAAGGCAGGCAGTCCTCTTAAAATGTTCCAAAATATTTAATTATTGTAAAGATGTGTTACATGAATACACTATATGTAGTTTATTTCATAATTTTTCTATTTTATTTCTAGTCTATATTTTTAAATTTGATTTACATTTGTATTCCCTGTATATAAATTTGTTTATGAAAATAAAATTAACTTCATTTTTTTTTTTTTTACCTTTGAAGTGCTGGAAAGCAAATATGTAATGTCATTATTATGAAATTTGATTGATCAAATCTCTTAGTGATTCAGTTTTTATAGTGTGAATTATATAATGTATATATAAATATATAATGTGTCATATTACATGCATGAAAGTGATTAAATATTTCTGTTTGTTGTCAGTTTTACATGGGTGTTTTTTAAATCATGAGTAGTTTTTATTCAATGGATTTTCTGTTGTATTGGTTTATTATTATTATTTCTGATTATTTTCAAATTGTGTTAATAACTTTTAAAAGAAAGAATTACTTACAGAAATGGATATTGGTATTTTTTTATATTTATTCTAAAAATGTGTTTCATGTATGTTAAAATCCATTTAAGTTGTCTATACAATGTGTCATATGAAAAAATGAATTTTTAAGTTTGATTATAAATTTTATTACTTCTTTAAAATTGTTATCAATATTTAATTAGTTTTTGTACATGTCATGAAAATTGTCAAAAGATTTATTTTTGAAAGCTGCTTACAATGGCAAAACTATACGTTTAAAATAATTTTAGGTATGTTGATAATAGATACTTCCTTATCAATAAAGCATTAAAATATCTTTAATTGACATTTATTCTTTTTATATGTTATCTGGCTGTTTTTATATCAAAGTTCATCCCATATATTCTGTTATTTTGTTATATAAAAAAGTTTGCAAAATATTCACACTTTTTGTGTTTGTAGTTTTATCAAGTGCCATTATTGTGTATATTTTAGTAATTTTGTTATTTGAGTTACCATGTGCTGGTCACATGATCTTAAATGTGCACTGTTTTACTTTTAATATAGTTTGTTTTTTATGGAAATTTGGTGAAATGAATATATTTTTAGTTTACATTGTTATTAATAGTGTAGCTTTAAGAATGCATTAATTAAAATGAAAGATTTTGTTTTACATGTACGTTTATGAGAGATGATTTATTTATATATGTATCTTACATCAGAATATATAAAATACTATAGTATTTCAAAAGGCAAATCTGAATGTGAATTTTTAATTAAGTTGCAAATAAAATCAAGTGAAACAAATTTTGGTTTGTTTATCTTGCTTTATTTTTAGTTAGTACTTTTTTTCCTGGCTTTAATTTTAAGATAGAGATATATAAACACCTTATACTTCGTATATATATCCTAGGGGGGGGAATAACTCAAGAAGTTAGTTTGTTTAATGTGATGCATCATTTAATTCTACATTTTTTTCCATTTTTTGAAACAATTCTCAATATACTATACTGTTCGCATTAATTGGGACAAACATTTTTTTTTCTTGTCTGAGTTGGTATGTGATTACCAGTAATGCCCGAACCTCCTCAAACCAGTTATATCTGCTTAGAAGTAATGTGATGGATTGACTTTGACTATAATTTACTCGTTTGATTGGTTTTAGTACATTAGGGGCTCAGTTGTGACCCTTTCAGTGTGGTAGCTGGTGGTTATATAATTTTGCTTTCCACATAGCATGTTACTTTTGCTTGTTCAGAGATGGATATTACTTCGAGGAAGCGTTCTGAAATAATAGCTCTGAACGAACACATTTTTATGACTGTAAGAGATATAGCTATGGTAGTTGGTGAGGGCAAATCAAGTGTTTCAAGAATATTAAGAATATTTCAAGATTCCTGATCATCGTCTCCAAAGAAAAATATGGGCTAAGATGGAAAATTACTCCAAGAACTGATAAAATTCTAATAATAAATAACAAAATAAATAAAAGTAAGACAAGCGCAGACCTTCGAAGGAATTTATTTGATTATGGTGTTGAAGTGAGTACCTCAACTGTACAGAAAAGGGTTCTGAAAGTTAACCGTAAAGGTATCAAGACCGAGAAAAAAGCAATTCCTAAGAAAACGATGAAAAAATGCTTAGCTTGGTCCAAAAATACCTATCATGGACTGTTAACGACTAGAAAAAAGGTGATTTTCGGCGATGAAACGCATTTATTTCTGCAGGGATACAAATCAAGCGTAGTTAGACGAAGTGAAGTTGAAACTCTACTGCCAGAGAGAGATCATATCCAACAAACTGCAAAACATCATTCTAAGCAGATGTTTTGGTATTTTTTCACAACAAATGGCACTGGAAGCTTAGTTCCTTTTAAAGGCATGATGAATTATGTCAAAAACATAGAAATATTACGCTGTAGAATTGTTTCATCCATAGAAACATTTGACGGAATATTCCAGAATGATTTGGCTTCTTCAATATTGTTCCAGACATTTTTATGCAGGAAAATAAAATAAAAGTGCTTAATTAGCCTATTAATTCACCAGACTTAAATCCTATTGAGAATTTATGACATATTCTCAAGAATCGCTTAGCTAAGATGAGTTGTGCGACAACAGGACAAATGATAAAAAGTGCTATACAAGTGTGGATACACGATGAGGAAGTTAAGAACATGCGCGCTGCACTAGTGGAGACCAAGACGAGTTGAAGAGGTCATTTCTTGTCTACAAGATGACATACTTCGTACTAATATAGAGATTCTTTTTTGTCTGCTTAAAGTATGTAATGATTAAAAGCTAGGGTTTAAAAAAAAATCGTTTCTTATACCATTTGTCCCAATTAATTTGAACAGTATAGTACAGTGATGGCGAACCAATGACACGCGACACAATTACTTGGGCACGTCTCTGATCAAAACGGTTAGCATTTTAGTTCAAAATAACAAAGTTCATTGTGAAGTATTACGAATACACGCGAGTGATCAGTCGCATTTTTACAGACATATGACAACATTTCAAAGAATTGAATGTAAAGCTTCAAGACACAAATAAAAAATATTATCTTCAAGAGGCTTCTCAATGCTTTTGACGCTAAATTGCATATCTTCAGAAACAATATTATTACAAGAAACTATTAGTACTTCCCGAACTTGAAAAAGTCAGACGAAGAAAAAGTTATTCAAGAACTTTTTCCATAATTATTATGTACCCTGATGTGACTTCATTTGATAAACTGAACTTGTCTCAATTCGATTGGAAGAAATTGAAATGCGACTGTGCTTGATTTCCAGTCTAGTTCAATATGGATTCAAACATTTATTAAAAGAAAAATGTTGGAATTGATTGAAACAGAAAATTAAAAAGCAACATAAGTAAAAATGTCAGTAGCGAAATATTGGAAACATGGAAATCGATTCCAGATACATTTAACTGTTTGAAGAAGCTGGCTCAGGCTTTTTAACCATATTTTCATCTACCTATGCCCGAGAATCATTATTTTCAGAGATGAATAACATTTAAAACTCACTTAGAAAACCATTTGGCAGATGACTCTAATTCAGCATGTGTTCTGCTAAAAGTAACATCTTACACAATCCTAATGTAAGTTATTTGTCATCTGATCGGCAACAACAGAATGTTAGTTTAATTTGAATTACACGTATATCCAAAACATTTACTGCTATACAGTGCAAAATGTATTTTTAATAGTAAATAAAGAGTTTTGAGTGGTTAGTATTTAATTTTATTATTTCCCCAAAAATCACAAGTCAAAATTATTTGACGGCACGTCTATACCCCATTAAACACTTTTTTAGAAAAAATGGCACGTTGATCTAAAAAGGTTCGCCACCACTGGTATAGTACTTTAGAGTTGTATTTCTCTCTAATAGGAAAAAAATGAGCAAGATAACTGTTTCAGTAATTCTTTTGTAAAAACTCATTGCTGTTTTTTGATTTGAAGAATTTTCAATGTAAAATTTTCATTTATATTACTACATTTTATGTTTAAAATAAATATAAAAATTGCCAAGTATGATTGATTTCATAATGCAATATAAATTATCTACAAAATTTAGTTTATTATTTAAAGAAAAAATTGCTATTTTAAATCATGTTTTTTTTTCTTTTGCTCTAATGCACAATAATTAATTTGAAATAAGTATGTTGAAGCGGAAAAAGAGTTTTTTTTTACTGTTCTTTTTTTATAGCAAATTTTTATGAAACATCTTGAGGAACTAGTTGATTTAATTCAAGTTCATTTTTCATAAGGGTTGATACATATCTATTTCACGCAAGAATTACTTTTATTTAAGCAATGTTGCAGTCTCGTTGGATATTTTCAAATTATTATAAAAAGTTGATTAACAGACCCTCCAATATTTAGTAGGAGAAAAAGCAATTGGTATTATTTAAATTTGAATAGTTAGAAATGATCTCTAAGAAGTCATATGCAGAGCCTATTTTAGATTTTTTTTATTTAGTGAGACACCTTATATTGATATTGCTTTAAATTCATAATTAAAAAAAAAAAAAAAAAACATTTATTTTATATGTTATTTATTGCACATAGTATTCGAAATTTAAAAAAAAATGTCAGAATGCAAATTAAAAGAGAAATCACATTGAATCAAATTTCATTGTCGGAAATCATACATAAATTTTGTAGCACTTCGATGAAATATTGTCGGGTTAGACCAGTCTTCGTAAAGAAAGATGATTTTCGTTAATTTTTATTTGATAATAATATCTCATGGATATAAAATTGGTGAGTTGTTTACAAAAGAATTAAAGCATCAGAAAAATAAGGAATCAATGGTGTTTTTAGATGAGTAGCTAATCTACTGGGTGACTTCAATTTAACAAAAACAGCAAATCCTTATCATAGTTGAATCATAAACTAAAGAGCATGGTGATTTCATTTTGCATTCATCTAAAAAAAAAGTCTTGTTTTTATTAATTTTTCTGTTTCTCTGTCATAGACTATTGATGCCAGATAATGCAATAATTGTATAAAGTAGTGATATATTGTATGCCATGAAATATTGCAAAAGCTTTCATAATTAATTTTTCTTCTTCCTTACAGAAATTAAGGGTAATTATGTTTATATATGCATTTCTTTATAGAAAATAAAGTTTTTATTGAAATTAAACATGTGCAAAGCTCAAACACTAATAATAAAAGGATTAAAAACTCAAAGGCATAGGATCTTTGAGTAATTGGTGAACCTCCTCTAGGGGAGTTGTATGTTTGTATATGTATTTGGAAAAAATTCCTAATCTCCTTTTGCAATACATTCTGGCAAGCATTCATCACTTGTTGCTTCAGATTTGCGATATCTTGAGAGCTGCAGTGAGCATAAGCTTAACATCCAAGCGTTTCAAGATGGTACAAGGTAACACATGTGGTATGGGAAAGGCTATAGCTCACTAGATAGTGCTTCCGCTGGAGCAGTTTGGTCGTTTCGTATAATCATCTAGTCTTGCTTCACATTCGTGCAACTTGACTCTTTCCAGAGCCTTCATACCTCCGGTAAATTCCTTACAGTAACCATTGCAACCAGCACCTGTTCCCATCCATGTTCGTACGTTTCAGGTGGCGACTATTGTTCACTATAACTAGATAGCTTCATCCATTCCGACTATGCAGCCACGTTTGAAGTTATCACTTAGCTATGATGTCTTCGACTACGTCCTATTGACATTGTTGGTCAAGGGAACAGCAATGGAAACAACGAGCTGTCGAACGAGAAAAAATCCGGATTCTTGCTCCGTATTTCGTTCCAAGCTTGTTGCAATTCTTGAGGGACTGAACTCCACTGAGTCGCTTCCACAGCTGTACGATATCTGGATTTTTTCGGATAGTAAAAGTGCCATCCAGCACTTGGCCAATTGGCATAACGTGAGGGATCGCACAAGTACAGACATCCTCAAGATACTAAAAAGACTTTCCCTTTCTCGTCAGATTCACTTCCAGTGGATCCCGTCTCATGTCAACATTGCTGGGAACGAAATTGCGGACAGCTTAGCCAGGGCTGGTGCTGGCGAAACTACAACGCCTGCTGCTCCTCTTACTTATTTAGAATTATTTTCAAAGTATAAAGCAAAGAATAAGGCCATTTGGATAATCCCACCGGTGCACCTATGGTATCAGAGCAAATGCCCAGGCGGCTCCTTGGTTCGGGCAGCAGTAGAAGAGATCAAACTACGCTTATTCGTTTCCTTAATGGTCATCTGATGTCATTGACTTTTGTCGATGGCATTAAACATTTCGAAATTTGCACTAAGTGTTCTTCTGCTCAGGCCTCCCTTGGCCACATTTTATCTTGTTTGGGGCTTACCAGGCTGGACTTGGTTCAAGATCCCCAATTGGTTTTGGACTTCTTCAGGGGGAATGAACTCATGGACCTGATATAGCTCTGCTGTGTGTGTGTGTGTTGTGATCTCAGGGATGAGAAACAATAACAACAACAACGAACCGTCTGCAATTGTTGCTTGTTCTATACAGTAGTAGTTGTGCAATAAAAATACAAGCGTTCAATAATAAATACATGATCGAAGTCGACATTAATTGGCCTTGGAAATTAAATAATCTACATACGTGATATAAAGAAATTTGCATGCAAGATTTCGAGATGATTGTGTTATTTTTTAGAAATGTTTAAGTGCACGAATTTCACCATTTTTTGTGTGATGAGTAAGAAGTTAAAAAAATACAAGATGTATAGCTGGGGTGGGCAGACTTTTATAGGGTGTGGGCTACTTTCAAGCTGTTGCGATCCACTCAATGTCAGTGGCGCACACAATGAGGGAGGAGGTCCACTGGTCTGGACCCTCCCCCATAACTTAACTGAGTGGCGCAACAGCCCATGAGGGTCAGGCCTACTGTGCCCAACTCAGTATACGGGACCTTGGGCTCTGAGGTGCATGAGCAGATGTTCCGGTCAGGTGGTCAGTCTGACGCGAAACCCCCAGTGTTAAGCTCCCAAACAAGTTTGGTACTCATTTATCGACCCACTGAAGGGATGAAAGTCTGAGTCAACCTTGCCCAGCTCGGGGTTGGAACTTCGGAACTGTGGTGTGGTAGCGCGATGCACTAACCATACACTCCCCCATAGCCCTTGATTTTTTTTCCGATTGATTGTAATCCGATGTATATAGTACGTAAAATTTAACTAAGTATTTGTTATTAATATTTATTATTATTATTATTTAATGCTGATTATTTATTTTTTACTGTTTTTTTTTGTTTGTTCCCGACAATCTACAAAATTACAAAAATATATATATTTGACTACGTATTGGGGTATGAGATACGAGAATGGTAGACCCTCGATCCCACCTCCCACCTTGAAAAATTCTTGTGTGTGCCAATGCCCAGAGGTTGGAAAAGGGGGGGGGTCTACAATATTTATAATAAATTAATAATAAATACAGAATATGTACTTACAGAACTAAAATAAAAACACTAACACTTTTAAAACCATGTTTAAATCATAACGCAAAATGCAAACATAATAATAATAGCCACAAATATAATAATATCAAATGATGCATTTATTAACTCGCTTTTATAAGTTTCACATGTATGTAATGGAATCTTTGTGAACTCGATTTTTTCCCACTTTAAAAAGTGAGATTAATTCTCGAAATTTTGTACACTTGTCAAGGACCAATGACAATACAATAATTTTATAATTTTGCTTCATTGTCCAGATCAGGATCCTCAAAAATAAGGATTTTATGGATTTCGAGATTTGGTGACTAATTCATTATATTGTTTCCAAATTTGACGACTAATTGCATAAACCATTTTCAGATTTGCTGACTAATTCCATTTACTATTTCCAGATTTGGCGACTAATTCCAAACTTAGCAACTGAAAGATTAAGCCTATTCCCCTAAAGCCGCAAATAGGCTTGTGGTTAATACAAATAAAACAAAAAAAAAAGTGTTCTTTATGTGAAGAAGGGTAGGGTGGGTGCGTAGTTTTTCTGAAAATAGAGAAATAAAAAAAAAAGTCTCGTACATGTGAAAAATAATAATTTATGTGTTCTAACTGCTAAACTTTTAAAAATTTTTATAAAGCAATACGTTTAGAAGTGATGATACGAATTAACATTATAGAATTACGTTTAAAAAGTGATAAATTTATGTTCTAACTGCTAAATATTTTTTTTATTTTGATAAAGTAATATGCTTTGAAAGGATGATACGAATTAACATTATAGTAATACGTTTAAAAGGTGATAATATGATTGACATTTATATATTTCTTCTTAAGACACTTTTATTAGTTAGACCTGCATCTATAGAGACGGAATCTTTGAAATATAACGATATGGGACTCATCCGAGGCCCCGTAAACGGAGAGAATAAGTACCCTTTGGACCCATTAATTTATATCCATTGAAGAGTAAGACTAATTCCAGCAGCCACATAATTCTGGCTCCAAATATCAAAATCAAGGATGAATTCAATAAAGAATAAATGATAGTTTTAAAAACTAAAAAAACAGGCTTTTATTGTAGATAAAACTAAAAAATAAATAAATTATAGTTTTAAAAAAACTAAAGAACATGCTTTTATAGTGAATCGAACTAAAAAGTAAAAAAAT